>JADRCD010230285.1:0-18314 GCA_019843815.1 Montemys delectorum
TTGTGGACTTCAGGAAACATTTAAAAGTGTTGATAAATGTGGCAGCTGGTTTGTCAGAGCCTCATAAGGCAGCCTGTCCCCAGGGCCTGCAGATGTACTCACTCCGGGAGGACAGAGGGGCTCTGCCTTTGCCTGGTAGAGCACAAGGTTGGGCAGGAGTCACCGGGGGCTTTCACAGCACTGGAAGCTTGAATGTGCCTCTTATGGTAGGAGCTAGCATTCCAAATGATTGAAGATATAGAAGGAGGAGTTAAAAGATGTCTGAGCCAATATTGATCTTTAAAAATAATAATGTTACTATTTTTTTTTTACCATAAGCTGAGTAAAACACTTCCAGGTAAGCTTCACAATGAACCAGATCACGGCTCTACAAACCACGTTCCAGCTTTCTAGGGAGTAAACTCTTAACAAGTGCACTATGGAGTCTGAACACTGTCAAAGCCCAGAGAATAAATCAGTGAGACTTTTTAGCCGATCTGACTTCCCTTACAATTATTCGACCACGCGGTATCCCAAATACAGCCCCAGCTAACACGCAAATGAATGAGTTGGATGTGTTCAAATACTATTTCGCTGATAGACACTCAAATTTGAGTTTCATATAACAGTCACGTGATGTGAACGGTCCTTGCTTTGATTTCTCTCCCCAACTGTTTGAGAAGTAAAAAGCCAGACATAGCTTGGGGACTGTCAGACTGAATAAGAAGCAGACAGTATTTGGCTCATGAGCCTTAGTTAATGGATACCTGATCTACGGGAAGTAGAATTATACTTATAGTGAAAAAAGAAGGGAGGAGGGGTTAGTACTGCAACTGAAATTCAAGCCATAGATGTACTGAGTGCTTGTTCTTCTCCCCTGTCAAGGGAACTTTTGTAGTGGGCCTGCCTGGTGGAGATAATGTACAAGGGTGGAGCTCTAGGGAGCTTGTAGCCCATCATCTGGACCAAGTTTGCTGGAAAGGAAGGAGTTTCTTTCACTAGGATCCCTGTCACTTCTTCCCCTACTTTGATGGATTGAAATCCCCCAGAACAGTGAGCTAGAAGAAATCCTTCCTCCCCTAAGCTTTTCCAGAGGTGATGTGTGTCACTGTGAAGCAGAGGTGATGTGTGTCATTGTGATGCACAGGTGATGTTTGTTTGTCACTGTGATGCACAGGTGATGTGTGTCACCATGATGCACAGGTGATGTGTGTCACTGTGAAGCAGAGGTGATGTGTGTCACCGTGATGCACAGGTGATGTTTGTTTGTCACTGTGATGCACAGGTGATGTGTGTCATTGTGATGCACAGGTGATGTGTGTCACTGTGATGCACAGGTGATGTGTGTCACTGTGATGCACAGGTGATGTGTGTCACTGTGATGCACAGGTGATTGTGTCATTGTGATGCACAGGTGATGAGTGTCATTATGATGCATAGGCGATGTGTGTGGAACTAATGCTGCAGGGAGAAAAGCCACGCCTGAACTCCTCCTGCTTAAGCTCATTTTTCCTTTGCTTGTAGGTGTTATTCTAAAATGTAACATCTCCTAAAGAGATTAGAAGGAAGACACCTTTTCAGCCTACGCCATGCTGTAGTCTTCTACAGTCCCTCTGTTTTCTGAATTTTTTTTTTTAACCTCATCCGTGTTACGCATCATTGCATATATTCTCCTTGAGCGATGGCACTGGATCTATGGCTAGTGTATTTGTACTGCCTCAGAAAGCCATGTTGTTGAGCAGGCCTGTTGGAATCTACTGCTGCATTGAATCAACAAATATGAAACAGGAGATGTGTAAATACTCTTATTTTCTAAGTGGGAAAGGTAACAGACAATCAATCCATAAACCATAAGCCAATCGCTCTAAAATTTTGCATACTACTTTTTTGTTTTTAAAGTATGTCATAAATGCTCAGTAATTTGTTCCCATTTTTCTTAACATTATGATTTCTTCCTACTCATTATCTTCTATTCTCCATTGGTATTCTGTTACATTATGGCCCATCAGCCAGTCTGACTGCCTCTCTATACCATAATCCTTCCATGTGCATATTATTGTAACATACTCACATTTTCCCCTTTCATTTATGACTTGTAGTAGGGGGTGCTTTTTTTTTTTTTTGCAAAAGTTTACAAATTTGGTGAGACAGAGAACTCAGAGATAGAGTAAATTTACTCACAGGTAAGCAGCAAGAACAGGCAGAAACCTTGAATCCAGAGTAAACAAGTTTCTCAAGGTTCTGAAGAAGTACCCACAGGGGACTGTGTCTTATCTCCACATGCCTTACACTTCATGTCATCTGAGAGACACCATCAGCACTCTGTCCTGGAGCCACACTCTGCCCTATCTTGGATTACTGATCCTAAGTGTTGCCCAAGATCCTTACAAGGAGGGTTTTAGGACACAGCTTGGGTGGGTCAGACATTCCCTCTATGTCTCAAGATGCTGCATCTCAGTATATTCTACAAACATTCGGAGAACAGAGAATAGGAGAAAGCCAGGCTAGGTCAGCTAATGCCACTAAGATGTCTTCTGGCTTTGCTAAGCAATGTACATTGAGATACATTCTTTCTCTCTCTTTAAACAGCTCAAATATTGGTGGCATGCCCCAACCTTCATTCATTTTTATGTGTCTTATTAAAAGTTAAAGTTGGAAACAACTGTGGCTTGTGAGTAGGGATGGGTTATAGGCTCCTTAAAAGCCCATATGTTATATAGTACAAAATCATGAGAAAATACTTTGTAGCTAAGCTCAGTGTCATTTAAAATGGTACTCAGGATAAGAGAGTGGAAGAAAAATTCTCTGATAGATCTGGGTGAGGAGACAGAAGCAAGAGGTCTTAGCAATATTTTTGACATTACCAGGAAACAGTAGATGATGGGATGCCCTACACTTTGAAAACCATCCTTAATCTTGTATTTTTCTAAAAGTTACAAACTATTAAAAAAATTACAACAAAGATCAATTTCTAAATCTTTTAACAGTTGCTAAAAGAAAAGGAAAACAGAAAAAATGTAAAATAGATGTACAAAGGAAACCAGACCTGTGAGATTGTGCACATTCACACAAAGTAAATAATAAATCAATAAATAATGTAAAAAATTCAAAACTCACCTAGATTCTAAACTACTATTTCAAAAGTCAAAAGATATTTTTAGGATAGCAGTAAAGATGTGAGATAAGAATACAAATGGGAACCAGTAAAACATTTTAAAATGCAAAATGAACAAAAAGCACAATGTCAGAAGTGAAGATGAACCAAAGGAATCTTGAGAGTGGTAGCAAACTCTTGACATTCCAGCTCTTGGAAGACTAACAAGGGGAGATATCATGGGGTCAAAGCCAACTCTAAACAATGTCACGAGTTTGAGACCAGGCAGGTCATGTCTCAAGAGAAAGGGAAAAAATAAAAGAAAGAAAAAGAAGTAAAAGGAAAGACAACACTACAATACTCCCAAACAAATCAATCAAACAGGAGCAATAGTAGAGAATACACGGATGAACAAATACAGTGTCGAATACCTGAAGGAAACAGAGAAATGGGGGGATTATTTTATAATTTAAAAGAAATGAGGTGATAAAGAGGATTTGCAAATGTATTTACTGAAATTGAAGCTGCAGGAGGAAGATCCCTGAAGACTGTAGGCCTTCCCAAAGAAGAAACACAATGAAAGAGGAAGAAAAAAGATGAAAATACCTGAGAGAGGGAAAATATGTCTAAGTTTAAGTTTAAGTTACATGCTGAGGAGAACTTTTAACAAGTCAAGTACATTCTATTAAAAGCAATGCATTTTAAAGAGAAAAGGGTGAAAGTCTCTTTGTGTATCTAAAAAAGAAAATGACACAAGAAAAAATTAATTAAAATTTCAAAAACGTATTTCCTGCCAGATGAGAATAGAGGAACTGTCTTAAAATACACAGCGGATGTACTTGGGAGCCAAGGACATTATATGCATCCGGTGACTTCAAGTGTGCTGGTTACAAACTCCCATTAGTCTGAAGGAACTTGGGAAGCTTTGTTTTCCTGAACCCTTTCTTAGGAGTCTCCTAGAGAATGGGCTTCGGCCTTCTAGTTGGACACGGCACAGAAAAAGGAGATGAGAATGCTCTAGCATTCTCTACTGGATATTATATACTTTCCCACTGGATATGATAATATGCTAAGGAGGGACAAGTTGATATGTGCTCCATGTTCCCAAAGTGAAAGTACAAAGTGATTATAAACATGGAAATAAGAAGACTGCGAATGCTATGTTTTCAATAATCATGTCCCTGATATTCTATTTCTACATTAAGCTCTTGTGTTTTAGTCGGGGTTCTCTAAAGGAACAGAATTGATAAAAGAGAATTTATGAGACTGGTTTACAGGGTGTGTTCTGGGTAGTCCCATTGTTGTGCGAAGCTTGAGAGTTCAGTAACTGTACAGCCCACAAGGCAAAACATGTCTCTGACGTCTTAGTCTAGTGCTAGGGTCCTGGAGGATTCCTGGAGAGCTGCTGGTTTCCAGTCTATGTTGGAATCCTGAAGGAACTGAACTCAAAACCAGCACAGATAGAGGGGAGACTGAGGGTGAGCAGGCAATTTCCCATGTCCTTTTATGTGAGCTGCCACCAGAAGGTCTAGCCAAGATTTGGGGTGAGTATTCTTTCTTTGAATGATCAGATTAAGAAAATCACTCAGAGCAATGCCCAGATACAAGGGTTTTAGCTGATTCCACACGTGGTCAAGTTGAGAACCGAATCACAATTCCACCCCTCCTCGACGTGATGTGCATGTCCTGTGTCAGGCATAATATCCAAATGAAAACAATAACTGAGTCATAATTCTGCCTAACAAGATATAGCTAGCTATTCTACCTAGAACCTCGAGTTCACTATATATTTAAGAATCTAAGACAAAGCCCCTTGAGGAGTGCTTAGTCATTTAATACGATAATAAAGATTCACAACATTTAACTACCACTGTTATCTCAGTTGACGTTATATAATAAAAATAAAGAAAAAAACACAAATACCAGCTCAATATATATGTGCATGTCCTTAATAATGTAGGACAGAAACACTCATACCACTTGTAGTTGTCATTTCTGCAAATGATTAGAGGCTTTAGCTAGTGTTTATAATTTCTTTCCTCTCCTACCCATCCTGTATTTTCTCCACCCTCTGCAAGTCCCTTAGTAGGTGGAAGTGGAAATGTAAGGTTTCCTTGGAAAGTCAGTTATGTTAAAGAACACTTCTCTTTAGCAGGCACAGGTAAAAGGCTGTTTTGCTAAAGCATGCACCTAGAAGGACACGTGATGAAAGCCTTTTCCCTAATGACTTATAACGCATTGGTATGCCTTACATTGCATCGTTGAGCTCCATTTGTTGGAACTCCATAGAGAGAAATGCAGTCAAACAATGTCTCTAGGGACTTCTATGACTTCTTGCCACTTCTGTGGACCTCAGCCAATTGGCAGAGTGATGTCAGCTGACACCGACTCAGGTGGAGTTCTGCTAAGACAGACTCACCTGGTGAGACATGACATGTGCCGAGGGAAGACCGCTAGAAGGCACGTGATGCTTGGAGGCAGTATAAATAGTGATGGAGGCTTGGCTTGCTTGCATAGTGGGCTTTCCATGACTTCTTGGTCCTGAAGCTTCACTGTTCTTCACTTTGTTGAGAGAGGCACAGCAAAGAACTACTCCTAATATGGAGTAGTTATAGGCATGGCAGAAAGAAGAAAGAAAATACTGTTTTGAATAATCGTGTTGATACTATTGTTTGTATACAGAACTCTTGTATATATAATTTTGAATAGATAAATCAGAAAGATAATTGTATTTATATAAAAATTCTTTTAAAAGATAGAAATTCAAGTTTTACAAATTTCCATCTAAAATTAAGAAATAGAAATAATTTTGAAGCCAGGTGGTGGTGGCGCACGCCTTTAATCCCAGCACTTGGGAGGCAGAGGCAAGTGGAATTCTGAGTTCAAGGCCAGTCTGCTCTACAAAGTGAGTTCCAGGACAGCCAGAGCTATACAGAGAAACCCTGTCTCAAAAATCAAAACAAACAAACAAACAAACAAACAAAAACCCCCCAAAAACAAAAGAAATAATGTTGAGTTACAAGTTCAGTTAATATTTTCATTCAAATTTATTTGTTATATGTAAATCTATGACTATCATTTATCATCTATTTTTATCTATCATCTATCTATCATGTTCCATCTGTCATCTACCTATCATCTAATATCTATCTGTCTATCTATCTATCTATTTATCTATCTATCTATCTATCTATCTATCTATCATCTACCATCTCTTTATCATCTATATATGTCTCATCTATCTATTATCTATCTTTCCTAGTTTGCCTTCTGTTGCTATATTAAACATCATGAAAAACCAAACACAACTTTGTGGAAAAAAGGATTTATTTGGCTTAACGTACACTTCATAGCCCGTCGTGAATGGAAGTCAGGGCATGAACAACATACATAGCACTAATTTTCTATCAAAATATCAAAACCATTATGAGAGTGAAATTCATTAGTGTTGAGTATATAAGCCCATGAAGGAATGTTGCTTACCTGCTCATTTCCAGGTACATGGTCTCATCTAACTTTCTTATGTAGCCCACGGCCACAGTGACCTGGGCACTTTTACATCAACTAGAAATCAACAAAATGCCTCAACAAATATACCCACAAGCCAATCTGATCTAGGTAGTTCTTTAATTGAGGTTTCATCTTCCAAGTCACTCTTGGTTGTATCAAGCTGACAGGTTGGCACACTGTCAATCAATCACCTGTCTACTCACGGCAGTCTGAACATACGAAGACATCTAAATGTCTGTCCTAATGACTAGAAGGGAAGAGGAGTGATGCTATCAAATACTGGTGTGAATTTAGAGAGACTGGAGCACTTCCACTTCGTTTATGGGTAGGTGAAATGATTTGACTGCATTGGGTATAGCATAATAAATCCCTGTCAGAACCAACCAAAATAATTTACAACCCACCAGTAACTATTTTGGGTAATTTTCTCAGAAATGGAAATTTATTTTGACATAGAAGTGCATATATATATAATATATTATATATATATATATTTGTTTATGACAGCTTTACTTACAATAGTTTAAAACTGTTTACTAGCCACATTTCCTTCATTGGAAACTAATTGATCAAACCTTAGCATATTGATGCATATTGACTACCCAGCAATAGATTGACGATGAAGTAAAAACCTTTAAAAGGTAAATACTCTGTGGCTCTATTTAGATGACATGCCTGGAGTTGACATCCTCAGAGACAGAAAGCATAATGAGGCTTGTTAGGTATATAGGGGATAGCTTAATTAAATTAGAAAATTAATGCTATGTATATTTTGCCTTATATTGGTTGTCTTCTAGGTGTTTACCCTTTGTTCTTTGCTTGTTGTGAAGTACTGTTCTCTGGAATATATAGATCAAGGCTTGATAGTTAAAATGTGCTAAATGACATTATTAGAAAAAAAGAGAGAAAACCATTCTGAAGTTATACAAATGGTATTGTACCAAAGTTAATTTCTTAGTGTGGTGAGGCTGTGTACAATTTTAACATTACAGGAATCTGGGGGAAGACATTACATAAGAATCTGTACTGGTTTTGTAATGTTTTTATAAGTATGAAATGATTTCAGAATCAAAAGAATCAAAATAGAAAAAAAAATCTTTTAAGCATATGAATTCCAAGTAATTTCTGTTCCTACTTGAAGAGGCGGAGCATAATTTCACACTTCTTAAATGTGGCTCTGGTACAGCGTCCTCACAGAGAGCACACTCTTGGAAACAGGAAACAAAACATTTGTTGTAGAGAACCTAGATGGGTGATAACTCAGGAAGGCAGGCAAGGTCAGGGGTCTGAGGGGTCATGTTGACAGTACCTACCTTTGTAAGAGCAACCAGAATCAATTTTTCTTCCGCTGTCTTCATCTCTAAAAGTTACAATCCATCTACTTGTAGGGGAAAAAATGTCCAGGTAAATCCTAGGTAAGGGAGGTTCTACAAAATATCTGGCTAGTGTTCTTCAAAACTTCAAAGGATACAAAAACAAAACAAAACAAACAAAAAGCCAGCACAAATCTGAAAAACTGTCATAACCAATAGAAGCTAAATAGTGTGAAAATTAACTCTGGTATGCAAAAGACATCAACATGAAGTGTGGAATGTAATGATATCATTTTATTATTATACTAAAGGTAACAACTTTGATTTGCAGTATTATACCATTGTATTCTCATGCTATATGCAATAAGGGAAAGTGGGCTCAGTGTTCATAGAACTCTAAAATTTTCACAGAATATTTTTAAATCTAAAGACATTCTAAAATATACTTTTTAAAAGAAAGGAGTATATGTTATGCGATTCCATTTGTGTAATGTTCCTGAAGTAGCAAAATTGTGGAAATGAGGCATGTATAAATGCTTGTTAGGAGTGTGGATGCAGTGGGGAGGAGATGGTTAGTTTAGTGATGTACGTGTGGGGATGCTACAACTGTATATGTCAACTGTGCCAGAAGTTACATAAAGCCATGCATGTGACAACATTCCATGAATCTTTATATAAAATACTCAGATACATCACCACCAGTATACACAGACACACAGGCACATGGGTCTGTCACACTCACAATTAGGAGGGCATGTGATTAAGCTCTGTGGATTATAGTCTATCAGATTTATGCTATAGAGATACTGTATGGTGATTATGTAGGACACTGACATAGGAGAGAAAATTTGATAGGGGCCTGTATAAAATATCTTTGAATATTCCTCTGTAACTTCCTTGTGACTCTTAACTATTTCATAATAAAAGTTCCGCACATCTCTAGATCTTCTGAGACATGAGATGTCAAATAGCTGAGTGAACTTTAGTAGCTCGGGTATGCTACCGAACCTCACTATTGTCTAGTTCTGGTTCTATGTTTTGTCCCATCTTTCCTGACAAGGTGCTATGTTAGTTTTTTAATTTGAGAATAGATTCAGGGATATTTAGAATTCACAGTATTGCTAAGTAAAATCTCTCTGTGTATATTTTTGAATGTGTATATGTGTTTTTGTGTGTATATATGTAACTGTGTGTGTCACTGTGTATGTGAATGTATGTGTGTGTGTATTTATATATGTGTGTGTGTGTGTGTGTGTGTGTGTGTGTGTGTGTGTTGGTGGTGGATTAAAACTGAAAATTTCTGAAGCAAAGCAGCCTGCAAGATTTGAGAGGGCAGAAAAGGTAGAAGAGCTTGGCCATAATTTTCAAGACTCTATATTAGATTTTCTCTTGGGCATGTCTCTGTCTCATCTCTGATTCTGTTCCAGTCTCTCTCTCTCTCTCTCTCTCTCTCTCTCTCTCTCTCTCTCTCTCTCTCTCTCTCTCTCTCTCTCGTTTCTTTCTCTTTGTGTATGTTACTTATGTGAGAATGATAAGCAGGATGTTCTCTTGAGAAAGACATCCCACCAAGGCATCCATCTTGGTGAGGAGAATCTCGGCTGCATTTCATCTCTATTTTCTTTTTATCAAGGCTCCCTTGTGCAGAGAGCAGCCTCTAACTTCGCATGGCAGCCGCTGACTGATAATTATACACCATCATCTAGGGAGTGAATGAGGCCAGTTAGCGGGTGAGTGGTACAAGAGGAGATGATTGTGGGTTGTGGTCACAAGACCTCTGAGAGGAGCTGAAGTTTGAATAAAGCCATAAAGATAATTAGAATTTGGAGAGGCAGATAATGGAGAGGATCATCATTATCTAGGTAGGATAGCGTGAAGAGATTTCAGTTGTGCGGGTTTGGTGGCACTTATCTGTAATCTTCATGCTATGGAGGCTGAGACAGGAGGATATCAACAAAATCAAAATTCAAACAAGAAACCTAAATAAGGGTAGGTTTTTCTTACTCTTCTTTATGGGTTTGGTACCTGGCAATGTGCTAACAAGGGAAGAAAGGGAGACAGGCCAGAAGGGAAAGTGTATGGGTTTGAGTATTTGGCTGCATCCACCAATTTCTCCCCAATGTCTTCCTATCTATCAGTGTTTTGGAACAATATCTGCTGCTGAGGCAGCAACTCAGAATGTCACTTGCTTCACAATAGTGAAGCATGAAGTCAACAACTAAGGGCAGGGTTTACAGAAAAGCAACAAAGATGGCAAGATGCTCGGTATTAAAGGATGCTGCCGAGCTCCCAATGTCTAGTTCCCACTTAATAGGGCAGATGTGTGATAGCTATAGGACAGTTTACTCCAGGGATAGAATTCTTCAGTGACCAAGCAAAAATATATTCTAGGCCTCTGAGCTCTTACTCAGAGCTCAATGCAATGTCTACTGAAATGAAGCTCATTACTTTTTAAAAAAATCAAACTTAATAAGAGAATGCGTATGGCTTCTGTTTGAAGATTTTAACATTTCTCATTTGGTGTAACTCAGCTTTACCATATGTGATTGTGAATAACACTTTGGAACTAGTGTCTTCTCTAATTTCATCTTAGAAATTAAAAGCTTTCATGACAAGAAAGTATATTGCTGCAGTTTTATATGAACTAAAAATCTGACAAAAAAGAACTAAAAATCTGGATATTGACATTTCCCACAAAAATCAGTGTTGGCTCTGGCAATAGAGATGCACAATTCTGTGTAAGATCCCTTCACTTCCCCACCCATCACACCCACTGGTTATCTCATCTGACCTAAAAAGAGCCTATTCAGGGCCATTCTTCAGCTCTGCAAATCACATCGTCCCTCTCCCATCTCATCCTAGATGGGGTTTTAAGGTGGGTACTGATTCCCAACATCTCTGTCTCTTAACACTCTAATACAGGTAGATAGAGTGGTTCATACTCATCATTTCAGAGTACACATCTGACTCCAAAGGCAAAGGAGAGAAATAAATGAAAACTGTGTTCTTCATTAGGGTAAGATGGTGTCCACTGTAATCCCAGCACTTCCATGGCTGAGGCATGACAGGTTGTTTAGAGTCTGAACCCAACTCACATTACAGAATGAGACTCCATCTCAAAACGGACAAGTAAAAGATCAGAAACACCAACACCACCCAACCCCTCAAACTGTGTTTGTTCTGGATTTTACTTTAAAAATGCTCAGAGACTAGAAAAATAGAGAGGACCGAGCCTTCTGGGAGCCTAACTTCTCCCCAAGGCTGGAGGACTAATTACTTGGTTCTGGAACTCAGAATCAGTTTGGCTGGTGGAATGCAGTGGTAAGTTATGTAAGGAAAAAAATGACTTATAGAAAAGTTATGAAATATTTATTGCTTCCACTTATCTATTTGTAGACAGACTCATACAAACTATAGGTACAGACATATGCTCCTCTCTTGAGAATGACTGTGAACACACTATTGGCTGAACAAAAACCCTGGACTTGAGACAAGGGGAGACTTTACTCCTGTTTGAGAAGCCATTAAGAACACATTATGGAGACCCTCAGACATCATTACTGATTTTGGAAGTATCAACCTATGAACTGGAATTAGAAAGATGATAGGTTCTTTGCTTAATACAAGACAGACTGCAGAGAAGAGGAAGAACAAACTGACAGGGATTTTCCAAGTCCAGGATCCTCAATGTTCAGTGCTCCATCCACCCATGGATCAGCCTCTGGAAGCTTCCTCCCATCCCACCTGACCACCATTGCTTCCTGGGGCTGCCTTAAATACTGCATGCCATAGTAAATGCCATAGTGAGTCAGACAGACTGGGGTGGGTATGGAGACCTGCTCATAACCTTTCTTATATGTCTTGTTGGCTTTGGGACATGCAGTCTTGGAAGACAAGAGAAAGAATCCCATCCTATGTATAGTTTTATAAACAAGACAAAAGTACAGACTGCACTCTACAGTTTTCCAAATACAAAGTAAAATTTGGGGACAGGGAAGGAGGGAAGTAAAAAATAAGTATGGTCATGTTTTCCCTGCAACTCTTTCATCCTTATACCCTTTTTCATATTGCTTAGAAGTGCTAGTTTATTGGTCAAATGTAAGCCATGTACATTCGCTCAGACACAAAGGTACACAGTGCAGGTAACAGTAGGTGAGCAGTAACTAGTGTTTATTACAAAGTCCTTCTTTCCTATCACTGGAGTAGCGCTTGGAGTCCAGACAGGGTCTCTTTCTTCACGAATATGAATGAAACCACAGAAAATCTGGGATGAGAGCTCCATTCCCATCTGTATGTGTTTTTTCTAAAATCTTAGGCTAAGATAGGTCTCTAACATAGTGAGATTGGTTGTTAGAAGGAAATCTGCACTGCTCTAAATCAACATTTGCAGGATATCCAGGTAGGAAAATATTTTCTGAACATAAAACCCTGCAAATTGGACTCAGAATTTGTCTTCAGTGTATTTCCCAGAGACAGAAGTTGGGTTAAGATTTTGTCAATGATTGGGTATCCACTCTGTGTGAGAAGAGACCCTCAAATGCTATGAAACTGCCTCCTGATGTGAACCAGATGAGAAAGAAAAGAAAAGAATTCACAACTCATGTTAGACTGAATTGAATGTCTTTAATTTCACACAATGAATAACATATGAATAGGATCAACTTTTTTTTTTTTTTTTTTTTTTTTAATAGTTAAGTGCTCTGTACTGTGCTAACCTGATCTGGTAGCGAAAGAGACTGAACTTTCTTTTAGAAAAAAAATGTTTAAAACCCAACATCTAAGACCATGGGAGAGCATGACAGAAAAGCATGCCAGATGTCGCTACGCCTCAAATGACAGCAAGCCCATGTTCATTTCAATGTACAAAAATGCTTTATGAATAAAAACTGTTACAAAAGAACATTTCAAACAATGTACAATTTTTCTTGCCTCTATATTCAATAAAATACAAATACATTTTTGTTCTAAAATATGTTTACATACAATCAAAGTAGAACATGCAAATTACACTTTAAAAAAGGCTTTTAAAAACCACTTATGAATACAAACTAAAAATCAGCCAGAAGGACTTGTAAGACAATCTTGTGCCCATTTTTTGAAATATATATGTACATATTTAACACATCATGTGCATTTATTATTATTATTATTATTTAAGAAATAGATTTCTTTTTAAAAAAGGAAGAGAAAGAAAGACACCAATCCAGGGCAGAACTACCCTTCTAGGTTGACCAGTTGGCAGCTCTTCGGTTTTCCCCCTCTTTAGTGTTTATTATACCTGGGCAAGTGGGAGACAGATATCCAGGAAGTTTCTTCCTTGGTTGATATGTGCTTCTATGACCGTTCCCCAAGTGGCAGAGTCCAACAGGGAAGGCAGGCTCCTCAATGGGGTGAACTCTCTTAGAAACACGAGGCAGAGGGAGCCTTGCTTTGTGGAAAGAAACGTGAAGAAACACCAAGAAGATGCTACGGTATATTACAGTTTGAGTTTCTAGGCACTGTGATGACATTATCTGTAAGCGCTGGCATTTGGACCATTGTGATACGATAGGATAGTGTTGAGAAAAATGTCTATATTTATGTACTTTTACATAATGAGTAGGACTGAAAATCCTGCGACATAACACTTAAATGGCTTTTGAGGCATTTCGGCTGCCGCCACTCCCCCTCTATGCTACAGTTGGCATTTAAAGGCTTTGGAAATATCTGTATAGACTATTAGACAGCTCCCAGGTCAACCTTCCTAGTGATAGGGCAAAAACGCACTCCACAAGCTCATTATCTGAATATTGTTGAGTAATGAGCCAGGAGTAACATTTTTTTTCTACTTAAAAGTCTTAATACCAAATCCTTTATGATCTGCTTATAATATATCACCTTCTCCTATAATTCTGTCACCACTTGCTTATCATATTTATAGATACAGCAATGTGCAGAACACACATTTTGACTGCCACTGAACATGGCCTCTCACTGAAGATGGCAGCCAAGTTTACATACCATTCGACTGCCAGCCCTTAGTCACCTTCGCTGGGCTGCCAGTGACTGCTGAGTCCTGGCCTTGCCAAATCACAGAGCAACCTTTCATGCTTTCCCTTCCTATGACCTTTCTTCCTTGGCTGATAGCCACAGCTGGGCTATTTGAAGAAGTTAAACTTCTGTTCCTCTCAGTTGAGATGAGGGGTCAAAAAGCAAATGGCTTTCTAGTCCCTTAGTAAGGTGGATTAAAGACCCATCAGCACCTCTAAGGAGCTTTTGCATCTATGTTTACCTTCTCATCTCTAATTGGTCTCCTTATACTGTAAGTGGGTCTCTACCTACTTGCTGAAGGAGTATTCTAAAAAGAAGAAAAAAATTGAAATTAAAAGCAAGGTACCATTACAAAATGTTTTGTGGGTCTGTAAATGAAGTCTTGAGGTTGCTAAACAACCCCTCTCAAAATAGAAATGCATCCCCAGAAGGCAGTGTTGTGTGGATAAGAACCTCCATAACTTTGAATCAAGAGCTGGGTTCTCTTTCTGGCTGTAAAACCACTTAGATGTGGAAAGTCAACTGGCTTCATGGAGGGGCCTGGTCAGCAGAGCAGAGGTTAAGGGTGTAGTTAGGGAATACAGACATAGTGGTAGCAATCAGGTTCATGAAAAACAAAAGAAAATCAGATGCAGCAGTGAGGAAGTCACTGGGTAGTAGGGAGCCACTTCGTGCACAGATGGGCTCTCTTGCATCGTCAGCTGGTGTTCACCATGACACTCTTTGGTCCTCTAGTATTCCAAACAGTTCTCAGAGCTTGCATGCAAGGACTTCCATGTGACTCACATTTAACTCACAGATAATAACACACCCCAATTCATGTGTTAAGTGGCAGATCCATTGTATCTCCACTGAATCGTTTTACACTTTTGGAAATTCTAACCCAAACTTCTTTTGAGCTACTCACCGATCGCAGGTTAATGCCAATAAATGATGGATGTCCCTTGAGGTTTATTAAGCACCAGATTTCTCTCTTCTGTAGGAAGGTTTAGACTGCTTATAGATTGGATTGGGAGACTCTACACCACAAGAATGAAGGAGGAAAGAAATGGTTTTCAAAGTCCATCAGGAAGAGAACCCTTTTTATGGCTTAATTGGAATGGAAATGGCTGCTTTTTCATAGCAATGGTGGGGGAGGGGATAATCTATACGTTCCTCCCTGTGACTTTGGAGTTACCCCTGTGACATGGCTTGGGAGTGACAGATTGAAAATGGCTGTTTAGATTTTGCTGTTCAAATTGTGTGAAATGCCATAGGTAGACCCAGGTCATAACCTGAGTATGTACGATAAAAGCTTGAAATAAGCACAGTCCTTTAAACGTATGTATTGCTAGAATTAAAAGAGACTGACCGAGCAGGCTGCAAATGACTTGAAGTCCATTTCGACCGTGCAGAACAGAATGGCTCTGTAATTCCAAGCAACTGTTGGTGCCATGACTCAGTGGTGTATTTATAAGCATATTAACTTGGGACTTTCAAATTTCCTTCAGTAGATACTACTCACTTATTCGCTCATGTTCCCCCAAAAGATCCATCTCTCTCTGAGAAGGAGATCCTGTGTTCTGAAGTGATAATGCAGTTTCTTAGCTGGTCTCAACTTTCTGTAAAGAATCTTAATTCGGAGGTAAACCAGATGTCCCAATTCCCCTTAGAAAATGTGTCTCTCTTTATATAAGCTATGATGCTAGGTATCTGATGTCTTGAAGAAGGGGAGGAGTAAGGGAGGAAATTGAGAATACTTATTTGAAATTTCCACATCTGACTTTTAACAACATCTACGGCAGTGGGTTAAGTCCAAAACTTGGGCTGTGGAATGGATGATAGACGGAATATCTGTCCACACTAAACCAGAGGCTAGAGTACAACTTGGATGAGAAATGTACAGTTGAAATTGACCATTTCAAAGACGATTTGTCACACACGGTTTGCATCCATGCAGACTGATAGATTGATAATTACATTATGTACAGCAATGTTTTAGTGCATTAAGGCAACCACAGTCTGGATACTTCGTCCAAGGTGGCTTGGTACAACTGGAGCGGTGATATCCTCTGAATACTTCATTTTTTATTTATTTTAGATAAGAACACTTACTCCCCTTCGATTTTAAGGACTAATTATTAAGAGATAATGGACTTCTACTGTCTTTGTTTCTTTTTCTTAACAACCTACGACAGCTCTTTGCATGAAAATAATCAGGTACCAAGGCATTGCTAGACAGTTTTCTTTCTGGTGGGTGTGGGATTTTGATTTTTGGTGGCTTATCAGTTATTCCACTTGCTGGGGGGTGGGGGAGGTATTAAAACCATTTTTTTTCCTGCCTATTCGCCACTGATATGTTTTAAGTATAAAAATAACCTGGCTGACACTTGGGTCGACATATCCCTTGGCTGCTCTGAGTCGCTTATTAAAAAGCTTCTAAATTGTACTGAGTGTGTTTCACAATGATTGGGATTCAAAGCAGGTTCCTTGAGACAGGATTCGAAGAGTGTACTTTACAACGTGAGTAAAGTTCACCGCGTTTAGATGTATACCACAAAGTTGAAGGCAGCAAGTTAACACGGGAGTACATGAAAATACAACACAAAGGAAAAGCAGGAAAAGACAATGCAAAATCAGTGTACGAGACAGGAACAGGAGCAGATCTAAGGTCGCCTATCAGTCCAATTCCACTTTCTGATCACAAAATTTCATCTGAGCAACTGTGGTGTTAACGGAAAGATTCATCTCTCGGGTCTCTTGTAGACGATGTTGGTGCCCCAAAGCCTAGCAGAGTTTGCAAACCAAAAGAAACAAAAACCATTATGCGCAAGTGGCTTACAACAAGCCAGCTGGTAAATTTGCAGCTTTGCTCCCCCTTGGAATGTTTGCTAATGGTGTTTCCTATTTATTTATTTATTTATTTATTTATTTATTTATTTATTTATTTATTTTCTGACCAGCAAATGAAATCGGAATCAAGGGCACACCTGGGATGAGGAAGGTCAGGTGGCCATCATTGAGCACCAGCTTTAAGTTCCTCTGTCTCCTGTAGCCCGCAAGGATCCCGTCACTGAACAGCAGCGCCCGCTACTTTTTTTTTTCCTTTTTTTTTGGAGGGGGTCCCCTCTTTCCACTATCCCAAGAGCTCCCTATAGCTCCACCCTGCCCTCTGCCCATCCTGCCCACCAGCTGCAGAGAGGGGCGGGGTGTCCCTATGGCTGGGCATAAGCCCCACCCTGGCTGCTGTGCTCCCCCACATCAGTCCCTGCCCGGATCCCACCACCCGCCACCCAGGCTTGCCCTAGGGAAGGACATCACTCTCGCTGGCTCGGGACTTCCGTGGCCTTTTGGCCTTCACCTCCTCTTCCTGGGGAAGGGGCTGCGGCGGGGGCTGCGCGGGCTGCGCTGAGGGCTGCGGTCTGTGTTTCCTCTTCCCGCCCCGAGCGGTCTTGGGCAGCGGCGGGGGCGGTGGTGGGGGAGGCGGGGGCGGCGGTAGTGGTGGGGGCGGGGGCGGGGGCAGCGGCGGTGCCTCCCGAGCCATGTGGATGACAGCCTCGATGGTGGCCATCACTGCATCCTGGCCCGAGGCCGGTTCCAGCGCGAGGGGACTCAGGCTGGGCTTCTGGCCTCTCTTGCTGGGTAGGTCGATGCACTTTTCCAGCACAGGCATTTGGTCTCTGGAGTCCTCATCGAACTGTGAGGGCTGCTTCCGAGGCCGGCCTCGCCTCTTCTTGACAAAGTTGTTGCCCGTCTTTGATTGTCTCTGCAGCCGCTTGGCCTTCAGGATCTTGTTCACGTGGTCCAGGTTCTTCTTGGTGGACAGAAGCTTGGTATAATGGCACATCTTCCGCACTTCGCATTGGATGGCTTCGATCTCCCGTCTCTTGAATCTCTTCTTCAGGGAGGAGCTGGCTGCAGGAGGCAAGAGGGGAGAGGTTGAGCTCAGCACACAATGCCCTCCCTATATTGTTTCTCGATTTAAACAGAAAATAATGAAAATAAACATTGGCTGACTATATAAATATTTGCTGTCAGGTGTACAAAGCATTATTTGCATTATTTCAATCCTCACAGTTATGCAAAACACTGTGACTGGTATTTTATTTCACTGTCTTATGAGACAGGATCTCCTTATGCGGGGCAGACGGGCCTTAAACTTTGGATCCTTTTGCCTTAGCCTTGTTGAGCGCTCAGAAAGGAGGCCTTCACTGCCATGTTTGCCTCCCCTCTCCTGCCTCTGTTTTAAAAATAAGAAAACTAAGGTTCAGATCTCCCTAGAGTCTTAGAAGCAATGATAGAAAGCTCAATATAAGCTTTACATTCTCTCTCTTTTTCTCTCTCTTTCTCTTCTTTCTTTTTCTCTCCTTCCTTCCTTTCCTTCCCTTCTTTCTTTCTTTCTTTCTTTCTTT
>JADRCD010230285.1:18414-71583 GCA_019843815.1 Montemys delectorum
TCTCTCTCTCTCTCTCTCTCTCTCTCTCTCTCTCTCTCTTTCAGCCATTTGACCCAATTCAATTACACATTAGTTGATATGTTCCCTTTGTCTGACCTTGAACAGTTACAGCCCACCCAGAACATTCAACCTGATCATACTGTGAGGGGGTTGTGTCTGAACACCCTGCTTGGGAAGGTGTGGTCTCTTAATATTTTCCCGCCAGGATTCTGGAGCTGTCAAGTGGCCTGACGATGCCCAATTAACCAACTTCTTCCTAACGTCCACCCTCTGTGAACCTCAAGGGCAATATCCGCCAGGTGTTTCTCAATGGTTTACACTCCCCTGCTGCACAGTTGTTTGCAAAGGGCCCTTTTCATGTGCTGCTGGCCAGATGCTCCCCTAGTTTATGAGCCTAACTTCTCAGGAAGTCCTGTACTGTGCCACTAAATGGCCTTCAGAACTGCTTCGTTTTGAAGTTCAGACACCATAAAGTGTGAATGGCTTCAAGACATAGCCAGCCAGCCTTTCACCCTCGGTCCATTCTCCTGCTATGGTCTGTGAGCAGGCACGCGTGCTCGTAGTACCTGTGTCCTGGCAAACGTGTATTGTACCTGGGCATGTGTACCTGTACACAAGCATAGGCGCGCTCTTCATCTTCTGTGTTGGCTGTTAGCCGTTTGCAGACCTAAGTGTCTCCTCACTGAACTCTTTGCTGCTGTGATTTGCCCCAAAGAAGCCCACTTAAAGGACTAAACTCTAAAGGAGGTATTTTTCATTTTACTGTGTTGTTTTCTCGTGTGGTCCCGTTATTATTTTTTCATCTATGAGTTAAAAGGATAAATATCTTAAAGGAGAAATGGAAAAATATGCTTAACACTTGGCCACCACTCTCAGTACCCTTGGCAACTCCCACTTCATTCTTTCCGCGGTGCCCTGCTTCTCCCTCATGCTGTGGCCCATCACAGACTTCCAGGAGGGTTTCATTTGAAGTTATTTATGCGACTAGCCTCATGGAGTGGGAAGCGCTGAGTTCCATAGGCCAGGTCAAACTGCCACTGCTTTTGGCCAAAGGTCAGCTAGACTGACTGAGCAGTGAATAACTACTGAGCGATCTTTAAAATAAGTTATAAAGATCAAAATAGAACAAAGCCCGGAGTGAGCTTCTCACTATAAAAATAAAACTTTTGTAGTTAGTCTTGTAAAAAGAAAGGTGTTTCAATTATCAGTCCCTTGTGCGGCTTTATGCAGCTCGCAGGCCGTGCGCCTCGCCTCTTGAATGGGCAGGGTTGAAAGTTGCTTCCTGGATGGCAAATGAGACTAATCCTGGCTGCCTTCCAGTCACAGCCTCTGGAAGGGTTCTAGCTTGGATTCCGAAGGCAACAGTTGCAAATGTAGGGACCAGGAGTTTCTTATCAGGCCTTGTTAGAGACAAGCAATGTACTTCATGCATAGAGATTCTCAATAGTTAGAAATAGGCCACAAACCTCTGCGCATCAATGTGCACTTTGCTTTCTGTCTGTCATTTATGCCATCTATGAAGGAACTACCTGAATGCAAGACCCACGATGCCAATATGTTAATTTTGCCGATCTATAGCACAGCTAGATATAAATACCAGGTCATTTTATTAGTTATATTATCTGAGTAAAACTTGACATAAAAGCTTTTATGAGCTCACTCAATTGGGGGCAAAAATAATAGATAGCCAGTAAAAATGAAATTTGAGACTGAACCTAGTGTCAGTGATGGTCTGAGGAACCTGGAACATCTTCAGGTTGTTGGCAAGGTATGGGCACCATCATTTCAGACAGTGATGGGGCAGTAGCTTCTACAGTTTAAGCTTTGCAATCTTAGTGCCCTAGCCATTGCATGTCAGGATTGACTCCCTTACATATGTGTAATAAGAGGCAAAAAGACTTAGAAGAAGATCGCTCCAAGTTCAGTGAATGCTATAGGAGAATGAAGAAAACATAAACACTAAGCAAAAGCTAATGAGCCAACGATGACATAATGAGATAGTAGGACTGCATACATATACAGAGGAATAAGAAACTTACGAGTTAAGCAATATGATTACATTTAAAACGTTGAAAGAAAAATTCAAATTGCAAAATTTTCTTTTAGATAAAGAAACAATATTTGTAAAGTTAAAGATGCATATCTTTGAATTTTTTTTTTTATCTTCAGGATCTAAGTGTAGAGCTCACAGTGGCCACTGTAAGGAAAATCAATAGTGAATGAAAGACTTGGTTAAGGGAGAGTTTTCAATATTTCTTTTCCTCCAAAGTTACCTCATAGAAGGATACAAATCTTTTAAACTGGGGCTGCCCAGCAGAAGTTGTTGAGTGTTACAAATATTCTTAACGGAAGCCCGTGTGCTCGTGCACACCTGTAACTCCAGCATGGTACAGGTAGGCTGGTCAGGAAGTTAAAGGCATCCTTGGCTACGTCCTGCGTTCTACAACAGCTGGAGTGCATTCAGACCATGTTCAATAAAACAGAAAAAAGGAGGAGAATGAAGAGGAGGCGGGGGAAAAATTAAAAAAAGAAAATGGCTTACACCCTGCCACAGCAGCTAGCAGTGACATACGGCAACTAGCATTCAAAGGTAGCTACCACGACGGAGAAGGTTATCGTTCCATTCAGTGTAAATAGTTTCTATGTGCCTAATGGCTCCTTCTTGGGCGGGATGGTGGTTGACTAAATAACTGTAAAATACCAATGACAAATAGCACTTGGAGATTCCATCAATAAACTAAAGACTGTTGGGAATTCAAGTTAAATGACTAGTGTCTCAAATTATTTGGATGAGTGTAAAACTAATGAGAAAGTCATGTAGGAGATAAAACAATCTTATTTGGCTATCATTTTAATAAGGGTTACCAAAGAGACTCTGAAATAAAATCTAAGTTAAACCCTGCCTGGGTATTGCTTAGTATAATTTTTTTATAGGTGTAATCACGGTATCATTATTAACTTTTAACTTTTCATTGCTTTGTCTCATGTGAAACCATCTGAAACTGGCTTCAAAAGAGGGAGAGAGAAAGGCAGAAGCGCTGCTGAGTCGGGTCTGATCCAGAGCTGATATTGCTGAAGCTGAGGAACAGTATATGAGGAATACTAATGCTACTTTGATTTGGTACATGCTTGATGTTTTCAAACTACAAGCTTAAAATTATGAAGGAGGAGTGGCAAACACGCATTTCTTGGACTTTTGGGACAGAGCTACAGTTCTCATATATATATATTTTTTTAATTCTAGAGCATTTTATACAGTCAACAATCCATATTGAAAGATTAAAAATGCTTTATTATCATTATTTTTAAACAAAGAAAGGATGGGGTAGGTATGTAGCTTTTGGTGATTTTTATCACTGAGGGTTAGATATTAGGCTCTTTCCTAGAACAGAAATGCATCCTTCCGCATTCTGTGTGATTCTCACAGTCCAGCTTAGTCACTGAAAGAAGATTCACTGAACTTTCTTCCACTGCTTTGTCCCTTTTGCCATTAGGCACCGGAGTATCTGGCTTCTCCAGTAGCTCTGGGTCCAGTCCTTCTGAGATCATCTTGTCTCTGATTGTCATCACTGGAACACCCACTTGAACCATCTTGAGGTATCTGGCATATGGCGGGTCCTTGGCCACTGTTAGGATGTTTTCTGCTCTCATATTCTTAAGGGTTCTATTCACAAAGCTTTGGGAGACTGAGAGAGGCACCATTTCTCTGAAGTCACACTGGTTACTACCCCCTGACTTAATGGTATGGGACAATGATGAAGTTGTCAGGTTTATGTTGTGACAAACCTATGCCCGTGCCATAAGCTAACCTCTATTTGACGCTGGGTATTATAACAATATCCCTTTCTTCTGGGCACTATGATGCTTGACGTGTCTACATGTGCAGAACACCTGAACTTTGTTTTGTGCTTATGCTTACTTTTCAAGCTTTCAGTTCAGAGTCAGTGTTCCTGCAGATGAAGGGCAGAGTGGAGCAGAGCCGATGTGGCCCTGTGCAGGCTGGCAGAGATGAAGGTGGGATACTCACTATGAGCCATTTCATGCTTCTGGGTCTCTTCATAATGTTTTATCCCAGGCCAATGAACTAAATGGTTTTCATTTTTTTTTTTTCTGGATTTAAAGATTGCCATAACTCTTTCCTCCGTGTATTATCAATCGCCTTTGCAAACTGTGGGCTGGCTTTCTAAAATCTATTTCTCCTCTAATAAATTTGAAATCTCAGACCGGGGAGAAGAGGGTTTTGGACTTGGCAAAGTTTGGTATTCACAAATCTTTCTCCTTATTGCTCATGATTCCAGCGTCCCTCTAAATGTTTACAGATTTTTCCTCTCTTCAAATTGTTTCGTTATTGGACTGTAATTTCTGGGATCTGGCTGCAAAGATTGATTCCATATTTGCCCTCTTTCCTGTCATTGTCCTCTGTCTTGCCTGCTATTTGCTGCGCTTACAGAATAATTATGACAGACCCAGGCAAAATACAATTTATTTTTTTATAACTGCAATAGAAATTATTTTCTAGATCCCCAGAATTGCAAAGCAAATGGCCAAGATGCTGTTGGCCCAGAGTTAGGTACCTCCTCACTCCCATTTTCAGAGGCCTGGGTTATTAGCATTTGCTGATTTTTCTCACATCTTTTACAATAAAGAAAGAATGGGCTTAGCAGGGATTCTTGTCCCTAGACCTTCACATCTGTGAGCTGAGTTCAGGGCTACCTACCAACTTTGCTTATTTAGAAGACTCTAGAAATTGGTTCTGATGTTGCTAGACTGTATTTTGTTCATATTAATGACATAGTCTAGATATATAAGACAGATTTGGGTGGGTTATTGGGGAGGCAGACTTACTTATGAACTTCTTAAGAGAATTTTTCATGGTTCTGAATGGCTCTAAAGGGAGTTGTGGTCAACTTGGGGGAAGACTTTTAGGATAGAGACAGTTGGAACACTATTGGCCTTAACTAGTAGAGAGAGCATTGGTATGAATTGATTTCTGGGTTGATGTATGTTAGTAGGTACTTTCCATAGATCATGTCTCCCCTCTGTACTTTCTGGAGTTCCAACATAGGCATAGCCAGGCAGCAGTAGATGCTCTGGAAGATGCAGTACGGTCAGCACATGTGAGCTCAAGAGAAGTTGCCCAATGTTGTACAATAAAATTGTACATTTCATGTTTTATACTTGAATTTGAATCAGTAATGATTTTTAAATTTGTTTCAATGATATTTTATATTATTTCATGGGAAATATGTGGCAACCTACCTTGGTATATACAATTTCTTCTTCCGTCTTTGAATTTAAATTAACTCTCTATAGTCTAGGCTTTAAAGTTCTTTTGAAAAGGACAAGTTTTTTTTTTTGTTTTTGTTTTTTTTTTTTTTTTTGCTTGAGCTCCTACAGGGAAAGGAACAGTTGAATAGCTGCTAGATACTAAAAGTACTAGAGAGTACTGCTCTTCACAGTTAGAGGTCAGATTTAGGGCCTGTTCAACAGGCAGGAACTCATGCTTGGTATTGAAAACTTAGAAAAACAAAACAAAACAAAACAAAACAACAACACATTGCTAGATCATCAAAAACCCTCAGAGAGAAATTTCCTAGTGTTGTCTGTTAAGTTAAAATGGTATTAAATCATCTTTAAAGCCAGTGTGTTTACACTCCTAAGCAAATGTTACTTTCAGCTTCAGTCAGGGAACTTTCTGCACTGAACAGCTGGGAATGCAGAGATTCTTGGCTGCTCAAGGTGCTCATATAGGGGTTGGTGTAGTTCTCACCCATAAACAAGACATTCATACCACTAATGGCTCGAGGAGGAGGGGAAGAAGAATACATGACTGGAGACAACCATAGACTCATAGCTACAAGAGTTATTTTCACTAGGCATGCCCAGAACTGGGCCTAGGAACCTCTGGAGGCAAATGAGGAAGGCATTTATGGAATGGTACGTCTACCTGTTGAACTATTAGCTACTAATGAATTCTGGGAAAAGGGGGGCTCACTGTCCTCAGTAGTGTACCTGCTGGTGAGCCTGTCAAGCTCTGATAGGTAGTTATTAATCTACTCCCCTGAAGAAGACTTCGGTCAAATTCTATAGATTACTAATACACAAAAGCAAAAACCACATAGATGTGATTTGGGATAGGTATTTGTTGGGAGGAGAAGAAATCAGCAGAAGTTGGAAGAAGCCAAATGATGGTGGTCGTGAGAGTAATTAGAATGCATTATATATATTCATGCATGACATTATCAAAAAACAAATCTATATTTTTTAAAAGCAGAGATAGGGTGATTATCATGATGGGGCATATTCTTCACTTTTTTTCCTTAAAATTATTTTGTAATTTGGTGTTTCTTAAAAGCCGTGGTGAGCTTAGGGTGTACTGTGAAAGACCATCCTTTTACAACTATAACAGCTTAGAGGTCTTCGGCTCTGGCATTTTATACGCATTTGCCTGATGCGAGAGGAGAAGGAGTCGAGTGTGGAGTTACTGTATGTTCACCTTTATCTGGCGTGGGAGATGACACCAGAGAGCAAGTGGCATTGAGCAGCTACCTGTGTCTTCCCATAGACATGAATGATGTTGGTAATTTAGAGCCTCTCCAGCTCCCAACATCTCACCTATTGTCTAACTCTCCTCTCCCTCTCTAGATTCCCAGTGGGCACCACATTTCCCTAAGAGGTAGCAAATTTATTTGGCTGCAGGATTACTGCATTAATAATTTATGTTCACATTATCAATGTTTTATCTGAAAATTAAGAATTAAATGAAGCATTCTAATGAATTATATATGGGACCAGAATGATGTCCTCACTTGTCCTATACAGCCATTTGCTGTAATTTGCCCTAAAGTTTCAGGGAAAAGAAGTAAGTTTAGGGGTCAGTGGAACATCTTACAAACTCACTGTGTTCACGTGCTGTCGGTCAAGCTTGTATTCTAAATGTTATAGCATGTCATCCCTCAAGGTTAATTTTAGTAAGACAAAGATTTTAAACAAAGAAGTTCAGTCAAAGTACTTTGTGATGAGATGAGAAGACCCATAGGATATTTTATGGATCACAATAAGTTGTCTTGTTTTCTTACTGCATACGGTACAAAATGACTTCTACAAAGATGCCTTGGAAAAATTTCTTTATAAAAGGAAAGTTTGATACATAGTCATGGTTTGGTGTATCCACGGGTTATAACTAATGTCATGCCATAGTTGCTACAACACAGTAGACTACTTAGTCTCTCTTCAGAATAAGGCCTTATACACCATAGAATAACTGCTTGAATAAAACTAAACAAAATGAAAACACCTCACACTATGGAAAGACAACTTTTGCTAATTGCTTGGAAATTTATTCATTATTTAGTAATTTTGTTCCTGAAAATGATAAGTTGCTACCTATTTAAAAATCCCTCAAATCTGGAAACCTAAAGCTTTTATAAGGAGAGTCAACTGAAGAGATTTGTCAACTCTATAGTCAACATTCAGAGATTTGAACTAATTACAAAATGCAATGCCTTCTGGTTTCTAAGAATACCTAATCTTTAATAAGAAAAATGGCCCCATGATCTTGAGCAAACCTGGTCTAAATGATTTTGGGAATGAAGAAATGTTATGACTTAAGTACAGCCAAGAATGTTGTTCTTCTTTGGGACCATACCTACCCTCATAACCTACATCTACCAATAAGAGACATGAAACAAACAATCCAGATCTTCAAATTACATTATTATAAGTAATGTGAAAACACGAGGGAATTAGATAAATGTTGTACACAAATTCAGTCTGTTTGTGTTCCTTAAACCAATGCTAAAATTGTAAAATTGGTAGAAAAATTTAATAGCAACAGAATACTTCTGTTTCATGGATGGTATCCATTAAATGGGATGTGGAATTATTTTGAGGAAGTCATTTATATGTGAATTATTTCATTCCTTCAAAGTTTACGTTTTGAAAGGGAAACGTTCTAAATATGCATTTAATGGGATGACTATTCCAAGTGATGTCTCAGGATGAAAAACAGTTGTAGTTTACTACCCTAAAGTTTTTATGTGCTTAAAAATATTATACATCATTTATTCAGTCACTTAGCATTTTAACTCCAGACCTTATCTTTCTCTGAGCTCGTGTCTAGGAAGTGCCCAAATTCTCTTGAGGATGAATAGAAATGCCTGGTCCTCAGAACTGATAGGTCAGTTCCAGCTCAGTAGTCCATGTTGGCTAATGGTTCTTGACATACTATAAATTCCTAGAGGCTAAGCCTGGACAACTGTTATCTACAGATTCTGTTGTTCAAGGCCATCAGAGGAGTTCTGTAGCCACGGCAGGGCTCCTAAAAGGAGGTTTGAGGCTGACATCATTCATTTGCTTAGGCAATGTTGAAGTCCTGGTCTCTCGGTTTTCAGAATACTTGACGTCATTGGCATGATGATACAATGCTAAGCACTGCTGAGTTTACAGGTTGGAAAAGAAATCACCTGGGACTTTGAATAAATAAAGGCAGCAGTAATACAGTTGAGAGAAAATCTGAGCCTACCAAGAACATTGGTAGGGATGCTCTAAAGAAGACAGCGGGGTGGTGGTGGTGGTGGTGGTGGTGGTGAGGGGTTGATTGATCCAAGAAAGTTGGATAAAGAGCAAATGCCTAAAGACTGAAGCGTGAGCCTGAGAAGTCTATAGCTCCCGAGCACAGGCACCAGAACCCCATCAGGTGCATCCCAGATTGCCTACTATGCTCTGACAAGAGATCTTTTCTGAAAAACAAAACAAAGCAAAACTTATCTGGAGTCTGGAGTTGCTGCCTGGGATTTTGTTAAGTAGTGAATTGGAAGAAACAGCGATTGTAAACTGAAGGAAACCAGAGAGCCACTAAAGCCCATGCTATTTCAGTAAACGTTGGCTTTTGTTGTAGCATGGATCAAGCCCACAACCATGAATAGACTCCAGCTTCTTAACTGGCAGCTGGGACCCCAATCTGTGTCTTGATATCTGAACATGGGGGCTGTAAAAAGGAGTGGGAAGGGTCTGTGAGAGTTTGAAGGAAGGGAAAGGGAGAGTGAGATATTATCATATTATAATCTCAGAAAGAAAATTAAATAATGTCAACAGTAGGTTTCTGAACATCCAACGACAACAATCATTAAAAGTCAAATGAGTAATGAGTCGTTCCACAGGCATAGGGCAGTTTACGTCCCTGCAGCCTCGGTTTTGAACTCATATGTGTGCTTCGGATTACACAGGATGACACAGCATACAAAAATCAAAGATGTGCCTTCTGAAATATCTGAGCTCAGAGTTGAGGCTGCTGTGTGGTATGAATTCTATTTGTTTATACTGCACATAAAGGTTTCTGCACTCACAGAAGCATCACGACACAGTTACAGAAAATACTTTTAACATTCCCTCACCATCATTCCTGTGTAGCTTGTGTCAACTTAGTATATCTTTGTATTTATTATTTATTATTTATTGAACAGTGTCATGTTAGAAGACTTAGTTTCAAATTTTTCTTTTGAATTGCTGACTTGGGTGTCATAAAAAACAAACAAAAACTAAAAACGAAAGCCCACTCAGTAACTTTTGGCTGGGGATTGGACAGACTTCCTAGTCATTCTACTATACTTTAGACAGATTTCCACCATTCATGCTATGCATTGATGTAAATCAGGGTTTTCAACATTGATGGTCATGAAGTGAAAATATCGCTCAAAAGTGCGAAATATTGAAGCTGGTCTGCATCCGAACGTATCAAATACTCAAATGGAAGACAAGTCTATGTAAAAATAGATTAGGATATCTGCCTTATGAAGATATAAACTTGTCTTTGTCTTTAATAAATGGTAAATTATGATATAAAAGAACTTTTTAAAAATAAATTTCTTTCTGATTTATCATCTGCCAATGTTCAATTTTCATACCTATGAGCCTGCAGTTGCACAAAAAGTTCTTGTGCACAAAATAGAATCAAGAGTCTCTAAAATTTAATGGTGAGATAGATCCTAGATTCAATTTTCAGCACTGAGACAAGACCAAAGATAAAGGAGTCTGGACCAGACAACTGGGGACGCTAGGCAGAGGTGCAGTCCAGGCCAAAACCGTTTCTACGACTGAGCTACGTCAGTGAAGTCTCCTGGTTTGCCAGTTAAGCAAAGAGCGAGGGTTAGGCACAGTGGCTATTTCCTCTCTGACAACTGCTGTAGCGCTGTCTTTAACCATAAATTGATGTTGCATGCAATGTGACATTTTACATGCATGTTCTTACTCGACAGTGAGTTATTTTTCCTCTTCTGAATTTTGAGAAGAATAAAAGGCAGACAAAACATGCACCAGGGTGACTTTAGAACAGTTGGACATCTATCTCAAATGTGTGTGCTGAGGGAAGAAATTTCTTGCTGACTACACCTGAAGTTTATGAAAAGCAAGAAACCATGGGCCTTGCTTTCTTTCTAGTTTGAAAAATAATGTTGCTTATGCAATCCTCAGGTTTACTGCTGGAGATCTAGTAGATATTGACCTGAAAATGAGGAATTGAATCACCAAGCCACAGTTCTCTGGCTTTAGGTAAAGCTCTTAGTCTCTTGGAGACATTGTTATTTCTGGATCATGATCTGCAAAAAGTCTCATGCCCCCAGATAGTTTCTGTTCTAGATGTGACATTCTCAAATCCTTCATCTATGTTTTCTACAAGATCAGTTCTAGACCATTCCATTTGCATGACTCTCCTCTAGAGACTTAAAAGATCTGCTAAAGTGTTTCTCAAATAAATACCCCCCCCAATTAAACAAACTTGGCATATATAAAGTGTTTAGTACTAAAAACTTGAGCTTAATAATTTCTGTAATCAAAAAGTACAGCACTTACATTAATGAAGGCCACACTTAAAAAAGACTGCACATTTTCAGTAGCACACACACTATTGGCTCATAGAAAATGAAGGCTCAATAGCCCCCTTAAGTGTTTACCACACCTTGCCATCAAACCCGAATGCTGCTGTGGAGAAATGCTCCTGAGCAGAGCTGGAAACCTTTCATTTGAATTTGCAAAGTTCAATTTCATTGGTCCTGATCATCTGGGTTTTGAACCACATTAATCTTCATTTCTAGCCCTGCCAACTTTTGAGGCCTTTCCTTTTCAAAGAGGTGAATAATGTCAAAGTTAATGACTGGCCTTTTCACTCCCATGGGCTTGACTCAAATAACTCAAATGCCCGCCGTTCGTACTCACGTATCAGTGTATACAGCAACCCATCTTGGCATTCTCCATAACAACAATAAGCAATTATACCCACTGCTTTAGATTTTCCCGTGCTGTCGCATTTGTCTGTTTAGCAGATGATAGATGAAGCCCAGAAACAATAACTCTGCATGGCCTACAGGTGTGTGTCCAATTCTATTATTTCTGGGAGTGTCAGAGAGGATATTGCCTCTGGTGGTAGATAGGAAGAAAAATCTTGCAGTATTCTTTTACCTAAAGGCAACTCTCCTGTCCTAGTGAGGGAGAAGACACAAAACTAAATAATGCTCATTTTGATTCCAGTGCTTCCAAATCTCCCCTGGAATTCACTTATAATTGAATATTAAAGCTTTTTCAAACTTTTATTATTTTCAAATCAATATCCTACATCTTAGTAAATCCTACCCAGTCTTTAAAACTCTTAGTAAGTCCTCTTTTTAAATGCTGTCCCTGACCTTCCATTTAAATGTTAACCTTTCTGCTCCTGTTACATTGCTGGCTTCTCTCTAACAGCGCTGATATAAGCTGTCCTATATTTGCATTGTAGAATTAATCGATATTTATCCTCCCTCTTATGCCATGTCTTCCTACTGAACCAGGACCATGTGTTAGCTTTTCTCATTCATTCTCAGAACAAATATTGAAGGAGCCCCATGTTGAGCCAGGCATGGAGCCAGGCGCTAAACTCTTTGCCTTTCTCCCAGTGACTAACATGAAGCTCAGCTAACTAACTTGAATTGAAGTCATTCCTAACCCAGACTTATCCTAATCCAGAACTCAGCATCAACTTTGCAGATTCTGTGGGGAAAGAAAGGATGCTTGGAGGGAGATCAGGAGAAGCACATTTTAAAGGGGAGCCTCCCACATCTCAGTGGTTTGTCACCTGCCTGAGAGGGTCATTATGGTTGGAGTCTCAGCCCTGCAACCACAAGTCCTGTGAAATACAGACCAACATCCAGCATAGTCTATGGGAGAAATAACAGTCAGCAACAACAACAAAAAAAGTTTGGAACACATTACAAGTCACTAAGAAACCAGTTTGGGTGTTTAATAAAGTTATATATGTTGATGGAAACTAAGAGTCTTCACATTGAATATCTAACACCAGGGAGTTATTCACATGTAAAACAGCCTCCCCCAAACTCATATCAAAAAGTTTATACACAGGGGTGGGGAGTAAGGGATAGAGGAAAAGGGAGAGGGAGAGAGGCAGGCAGGGGATTGGCTCCTCAGAACAATAAATACATGTTCAAAGAACAGCTTTAGGTCCCAGAGAAGGAGGGCTATACCAAAATTTCCCATGTAGCCTGCTGCTCTGGCACACACATAGCCTCCGCCATGGACAGTTTTCTATTCATTGCCAAACATTTGGGTCCAAATTATAATTCTCATTGAAAGGAGGGAAATCATACGCTGTCATGACTAGTTGACACACACTCCTATTCTGAAAATGATACCCACAGTCTGCTTCGGAAAAGAATATAGATCCCCTGCACTCCTAGGCTCAGAGAGATAACAGAGTGAATACTTTTCTCACTAATTTCAGATTCTCGACAGTTTGAGACCTCTTTTCATTTAGAGACTAGACGTTATTAGCTGCTAAACCATAAGGCTTGGCTTCTAGGAAAAGTTAGTGCAAACAAATTCAACGTCACAATGCACACAGTCAGAGCATGAGTCCTGAACAAAACACAGACATATGCTCTCGTGTACGTAGGGGCCCGGAACATCAGCTTCTAAAGTCTGCTTCCCATGAATTACACGGCAAGGATGAACTTTCCATATGTAAAACCCAAATGCACTTAGCTCTGGCAACTTGCATGAGAAAAATAAGTACTAAGAGAAGTAGATTTCGAAGAAAGTCTGCTGCAGGTGCCTCCAGGCACGACAGGACAGCATCTCCTGAAAGAATGTTTTGGAGCAGTGAAACTATTGCCCAGCTCCCAGCAATGGCACTTGGGCAGTGGATCTGGCTCTCCTGATGAAATGGCAGACAAGAGTGGGCGTCTCTTTTGTTCTGGGTTCTGCCATCCCTCCGGGGCAGATCCTGAATGCAGGCCATGTAGTGTACACATAGTTTGTTGAGACCATTACACCGTTTCCTTTCTCACCCTTAATACCTTTTCTATGGTTGAAACTGTTCGCTGTAAGCACACAGTCACTTTTCTAGGTATTATAACGACCATTTGGCGTCTCTTGGCATAGAGGTATCTAAGGGACTGGAATTCTCAGGCAGGATTCTTTGACAGGTAAAAAAAAAAATTTCTCTGAGAAGTGGGAAATAGCTGAGTTCTTTCCTGGGACCCCTTCAAAAGCGGACTTCCTAGGACTGACTAGCAGGATTCCTTCCACTAGTCATTATGAGAGCAGATTAAACATTAGGCATCTGGACTGGTGGAAAGGGACGAAAGGGTGCTCTCTCTTTGCTGGTGGGGATGTGATTGCTTGCCACTCTCGCTCAACGACTATGTCTGCTATGCTATATCTTTCATTATACAAGGCAAGTGGGATACATTCTTCTTACCCTTGAATGGAAACAAGGGGGGAATGGGAAGGAACTCAGATTTTGGAAAAACCTATCCAGAGCTACTTCATACATGACAGTGATCAGTGGAGTACCAACTCACAGAGATGGGAATTAAGACCTCCCAGGGTCAGCCATTTTCCCAACCAGATCTTCTATCTAACAAATCACAGAACTAACAATTCAGACAGCTCCTTTCTCTCTCTCTCTCTCTCTCCCTCCCTCCCCTTCCTTTCTTCCATCATTCCTTCCTCCTACCATTTCTTCCTTATGTGTCTTGAGCCAGGATCTCATTGTGTAACCATGACTGTCCCAACACTCACTGTGTAGCAAGCTAGCCTTGAATTTCCAGTGGTTCTCCCACCTCTGTCTCTGGATTACATATGCCACCACAGCTAGCTAACACTGCTCTATTTCGTAGACAGTTGTATAATATCATTTATTAGGATTGAAGAGAAGGCAAGAAATGAGAAAACATGAGAGTCTGAATTTCACTTTTACTGTTGATTATGCTGTCACACTACTCCCAATGTATAATGTCAGAGGCCTCTTTAATTCCCCAATTCCATAATTAAATAATCAAGAGTATTACTGCAAGTTACACATCATTTCTGTTGGTTTAAAGATCCTGAACACTGTTTTGATTCACTTTATATATCTTCATGATTCCCAATATATGTGTGTGTGTGTGTGTGTGTGTGTGTGTGTGTATACATACACACACATATATATAATTAAAATATCCCAAATCTAAAACACTTCCAGTTCTAAGCATTTCAGATGAGAAACTCAACACATATGTATGTATGCATGCATATGTATACACTTAATTTTTAAATTGATTTTTGAAATTTTATTTGTTTGTTAATTTCACAAGTGTAAGTGCAAATTCAGATTACCCCTACCTTCCTTAACAGCTCTTGCTGCTGACAAAGCCCTGCCTCTGCCTCCTGGATGAATATCACCTCATCCAACTAGCACTGTTCCATGTCTGCTTCCCCATAGCAATCCCCTCCCTCTGTTCATGTCTTTATTGTCCTGTTTTATGACCCACTGATTTTAGCCAGGGCCTTCAGATTGTCCACAGGTTTGAAATTTTCCAATGGAGCCTAGTAGGCTCACTACTGAGCACATTTACCTCCATGAGTCTTTCTCCCACAGTAGGCTCTCTGAGTAAATGGCTATTGACAGGTTCAGTCTTGTGAAGACACAGTGCCGGTAACCTCTGATGCTCTGAATCTAGGATTGCACATTAAACCCAGAAGATGGAATTTTGTAGCCATTATCCTTGTTCCCCAGAGCTTACAGTTTTTTTTTATTTCTCTTGTGACATTCCATAAGTCTAAGAGGGGATGGTGTAAATGCCCTGTTTAGGGCTTCACATATGACCATCATTCTCAGCACCTTTAGTAGCCAAGAGTCTGCGTTCATTGTTGTTCACTGGAAAGAGAAGAGGATTAAGGCAGAGAGTATCATTTGTCTATGGTTGTAAATACAGGTGTTTAGAGGACAACTTGGTGCCATGTCGGTTTAGCTAAGAACAGCCATAGTGAACTGTAGAAAACTGGTTAGGACTGTAAAGGAAGGTGGTGGTTAGAGATGGAGGACAGAGTCAATTTCAGAAAAGAGGTCTCCATCTAATGGTTTAAATATATTGTCTTCTAACCATTTGCTACCAGATGGTACAGAAAATCTGAGTTTCAAAATCTTTGCCATTCTTAATTAACAGATTAGAGCTTTCTGGTAGGTCAGCCAAAAGTACACCTTGTGCCCCACAGCTTCCCTTTCACTTTCATTGCCTGCCATTGGGAATGATCAATGTGCCTTATGCTGTAATTTGAATTGCTCTCTATTTTGATCCCAAATTTCCCTTTCACCCTCATGATATTTCTCTGTACCCAGACAGAAGCTAAGATGGACACTCAGACAGACAGACACTGAGATATCTGAGAAATGTTGTAAACTAGTCCTGTGAATCTCAGCTCTCTGCTGGTGCTCTTCCTGTGCTCAGGACTCCCCAGGACCAGGAAGCGAGAAGTGAGTAACTGCTCAAGTGTGGAATGATAGTTAAGTTAATCAAGAATGGCGAGGATTTTGAAACTCAGATGTTCTGTACCAGAATGGAAAGAAGAGGGCAATTAAAGGGCATAGTAAAGGAGAGGAGCCCCCGATGCGGAGTCTAGCTGAAGTCTCTCACTTACGCAGGCACAATTAACAGTGCCGGTTGTATAGGTGCTGACACAGAGATATGATTCCTTTTCTGCACAGGTTTTCTTTTTTTTCAACTGAGAATGTTTAAATGACCGTAAAGCATGCTCCAGGCTGAGCATACATGAGTTTCAGTGTGCATTTACTCCTTTCCCTGGTATTTTCTCGGATGTTGCAAACAGGTCTATCAACCTTTGTTTAAAATGGAAATACCCTGAATCCTATACCTCCCTAGTGATCTGGGGTGTCTTGGCAGTTATAATCCTATCCAATGAGCCTCAGGAATTACCACATAATCTCACTCAAATTCCTTAGCATTGCTTTGAAGGTATAACTTCCAAACCCCCCAAACTGTATACATGGGTGGGCACTGTGAAGACAATTAATGTGACTTTTTTGAAAAAAGCCACATCTATGCTCATGGGCATATCTTATCCTCTCTCTCAGTGTCTCCTTCTATGAATCCTCAGGATTAATTCTATGTCAAAAATCTCTTTTTAATAGAATCAAGGCCTGCTCCATACTGACTAGTCCTGAAACTCTTCTAAAGTGAAATCTAGAATCTGGCTTCACCCAAGTTTCAGTCTCTGGAATGAATGCCTCTGGATGCTGCGGGTGACAATTTGGAGTTGTGTCTCTAGACTGTATTCATAGCAGCCGACCAAGCTGCTAGTATGTCTGATTACTCTCCACTCTGTTCATTTAAAATATTATCCATCCTCTTCTGTTTTCGAGTGAGATAGATCTGCCCCTAACAGTGTTCAAGCTCTCAGGAGCTGGAGTTGATCTTGTACTTGACTATGTCATTCATAGGATTGAGTTTATTCTGGCAGCTGTCTAGCAGGCTGATTTTGTAACAAATAGTTAAATATTTATGTACCTAGGGATATGTGAGTTTGATATACCAGAAGCCTACAGTGATATGGAGCGTGGTCTGGGTTAGGGTTCTTGGAAGGGGAAGCAAGGATAGCCTAGTTTTCTAAGTGATGACCAATGATAGGATCTGAGCTATACAGCATGATAAATCCTGGCAGGACATGACTTCATTTTGAACATGTGAAGTGTCATTAAGTATTTGCATATTAAGCATTAGATATGTGATAGGTGTTTTTGCATGTTTGTGTGTGTGTGTCATGCATTCAAGTGTGCATGCACGTCTGTGTAGGCGCTGAAACTCGCTTTGTTCTTGAGACATGGAGTGTCACTGGCCTCAAACTATCTGAATTATTGTGATCAATTAGCTGGCCTATGATCCCCAGGTCTCCTTAGGTCTCCCCTCCTAGCATTGGTGTTTTGGATGAGTGCCACTGTGCCTGCCTTGTTTGTTTGTTTGTTTGTTTGTTTGTGTTATCCAACTCCCTTTCCTAACACGGATGAGTCCTATGACCTGTTTCTCCACTTCTTCCTCAACACACAAAAGGCAGAGGGGATTTTGTGTTCCTTTTACTGATGAGGAAACTTAGAGGCATGAGGTGTCAGTCATTCTCCCACACTTGTATGACAAGAACCAAAAAGGACGGTGGTAATGTGATGAGGACTCCACAAAGACCCATCCTTCATTTCCACCTCACCTCAGTGCAATGGAAGACTTCAGCTTCCCAACCAGGTAATACTCATCACCTCTCTACACTTCATTTTATTTTTTATTTTTTTTATTTATATCATGAGGAGGTAGGCAAAGGTCCTTGTTGGTCTATTCTAACCAACAAGGTCTTATCTAGTCTTTCCCAGGGGAAGCAGCAGGAGAAAGATGTCCTTGATGGGACCACAGCAGCCGGAGAACCAGAGATATATGTGTAAAGAAATCTCCCTTCATATTCTCTCTCTCTCTCTCTCTCTCTCTCTCTCTCTCTCTCTCTCTCTCTCCCCGTCTTTCCACCCGTCTCTGTCTCTGCTTTCTTCACCTGCCTGCAGCTTGCCTGGACTACTCAAGATCATTCTTAATGACCATCATTACACATTTCTTCCACGTTGCCTGGGGCCATCTCTGCAGCAATGAGCAGGAAAGCCTTTGCCCCTCTCTCAACAGCTGGGCATACTATTCCAACTTCACAGGAACTGAGCTTCTTAAAAAAAAAAAAAACAAAAAAAACCACCCTCTCCGTTAATTACAGGAAACCCAAAGTGCTATGCCCCTTCTCATTAACATAGTTGCTTTCAGTTGCCACTAAATTATCTCACCACCATTAAATCAACAATCTAATTAGACTTCTGGAACTAGAAAAAGCCAGTGAACAAGGCAGGAACTCCACTTTCATCTCAACACTGGCCATAAAATATTTGTGCCTTTTCTTTCTGCCCAGTATATAATCTGGCCCTGGAAGAGTCTTCTCCTTCTCTCCAATTTAGACAGAAGAGCTTGAATATTTGGTACAAGTATCTTAATAGAAATCTCTTCACGTATGGGAGGTTTTCCTTTCCACATTCTCAGAGTGTGGAGTCCTCATTACAATAATCGCACCTGACTCCCCCTGCGCCTGATGCCTCACAGCCAAACCTCCCACTGGGCTTCAATGGAGGCGTGAATGATACTATCACTGGGAATAAGATAAAATGTATTATTATCATTACTCTATTTTTAAGAGAGTCTGACTGTGGCATGAGGTGGTTGGAGCATTATCCGCGTGATGCATTCAGAGACAAATTGAGTTAAATTTCTTAGAGATGGCGCATTTTCAAACCTGTCATTAAGCTTCTGACTTCTTTTCTTTTTTTAATTTTTTTTTTCTCAAAGATCTCAGTTTTGGAGAGAAAATACTTAGCTATATTAAATCCAGGCATATTTATTGAGTATCTATTATGCACCAGCACCACACAAGGTTCTTCTTTCCATACGGTGTTAGCGAACTGCTCAATAGCAGTGCTCTGGGTCTTTACCTCTTTTCTTTGTATTCCTTGCCTGACATAGGTCTAGCAGGCTTATAGGCTGTCCGGTACACACTGAATGAGACAAAAATCTAACTATGGCATGATCTGTGCCCAGGAGAACCTATGTTGCAGCCGCAATGTAAGATCAAGTACAGCATAGGTCAAGGCAACTTTCAGGCATTCAGACATTCAGACTGACCGATGATGGCAATTCTCTATACCTCCTAAGGGATGGAGCACATTTATGCATCCTTTTTCCCTCCTAGTATCTGAAAAAGCACGTTCTTATATTTGGAAAGACTAATTGCGCATGCGTGCGTGCGTGCGTGCGTGCGTGTGTGTACACTAGGTGTCTTCCTCTATGACTTTTTGCCTTGAGGTATGGCCTCGCTGAATCAGAAGTTCGCCCTTTCAGCTAGGTTGCCAGCCAGCGAGCCCCTGGGTTCCACTTAGCTCCGCTAACCAATGCTGGGGTCACAGGTATGCCTAGCCATGCTGACTTTTTACATGGATGGGGGAATTTGAACTCAGGTCCTGATTCTTGCAGGGCAAGTGTTCCTAACCATGAAGCAATTTTTCTCAAGCCCTATCTAAGACTCTTTATATAAAACTAGCTTTCCCCTGAGGTCACCAGAGACTGGGCTGGCATTATTGGATAAGCAGATGAAGTGTCCCAATGTTTGCCCCAAACATTATCGGAATGATTTCATGTCTAATACTTACGGAAGGTAAAGGCATTGTCTCACTGCACTAATTGGCGTGAAGCTAGAGTGGCTCTTTACAGTCACTAGTTTTCCCATTTTCTCAGAAAGTAGTTGTCTAATACATCTTAACCAAATTTAACCTTAATTTACCTTCTTTACAACGCGATACTAAACACTGAAATTCTTAAAGGTTAAATGAAGTCTGATAATTGAAGCCTGGACTTGGTCCAATGGCAGGTTGGGTGTACTGTACCAAATGTAGAGCTCAATGGACAGTGGGCTTATGAGAAACCAGGGTAGGAATACATATAAAATGAGTACTAGGGAAGAACCATCAGACATTAGTATTCAAATGACACACAGGTTGTGTTTATAAGAGAAAAAAAAGCATTAAAGTTAGAAAATCAATACAGCACCAATAGAAAATCAATACAGCACCAACAGCAGCACCAAGGGCTGAACTTATCCTAATATTCTGGGATTTTCACAGGTGATGTGTTTATAAAAGATAAAGCAGGCCTATGCCAAGGCATCCCTTCCCCCTGAGGGACAGCAACATGACTGTATAGTATAGAATAGAGTTTATTCAGGGCATGGGGAGGGTGGTAGAGCCAGAGAAAGGCAGAGAGAGGGAGTAGAGAGGTAGAGGCCAGCCATGGCAAAGAGCACATGGAGAGAGGGGGAAGGGGAGCGGGAAGGGAAGGGAAGAGCCCAAGAGAGCAAGAGAGAAACAAGAGGGAAGTAAGAGCAAGAGAGGGAGGGGAGGCAAGCAGCCCCTTTTCTAGTTGGCCAGGCCTACCTGGGTGTGGCCAGGCAATTGTTGGGAGGAGCATACCTGGCTGTTGCCAGGTAACTGTGGGATGGAGTTTAGAAAGAATGCTAACAAGTGTTACTTCATGTACTCTTCACTGTCATCCTCAACACTAGGTGGTATTTTCTTCCCACTCTGCACCTAGGAACATTGAGGTCGGAGATAACCCAGTTTATAAGTACAGACAGTACCAAGTCAGAATTTACGTATTCAGCTGAAGCATTTAGTGACCACGTAAGAAAACTCAGCCAGCAGTTGGACACAGAGCAGATGGGAGTGTGTCATTTTACTCCTTCAGCCATACCTGCTCAAGAGCTATTAATCATCCCTGTAAAGGTAGCTCTGTTGGATTGGCTATTTCTTACTGGTTAAAGTTCCAGGAGTCTGGTATTCTATATATTAATTTGTATATTTGTTTATTAGGACACTCACTGGTCAATCTCATTCAACAGTGTCTGATTCCTACAAAGCCTTTTCTTCTATGTCTCTTTTTCACCATCCTCGTCAACAGGCACCTGCTCTCTTCCTGTGGTCTCTTCGTTCTTCCTACTGCTGGGCACACACTATCACCTTTAGGAGCAAACAGTTTTCATCTTTCAGCTTCCAGTCCCTCACAGAAAGAGGGAAGAACAGGAACTCAAGGCAGGAACCTGGAGGCAGTACCAAAACCAGAGCCCATGCAGGAGCTCTGCTTGCTGGCTTACTTTCCATGGCTGAGCAGGCTTATAGCACTCAGGACCACCTGCTAGGGCTGGCATCGCCCACAGTGAGCTGGGCCTTTCTCCCACATCAACCATTGATAAAGAAATTGCCCCAAAGACTTTTCTACAGGCCAACCTGAGGGAGGCAACTCCTCAACTAAGACTCACTCTTCCTAGATATGCTTCAGTTTTTATCAATTTTATAAAAATCCAACCAGTACAATTGAAATCCTTTGAAAATCATGGTCTGAAAGTGAAGATCTCCAAGAAGATGGACATGCAGGGAACTGTTGGAGGAACTTGATGGCGGGGATCTATATTCTTCCCAGGAATGTTCTAGCTTTGGCCGTGAATGGGTTCTAGGATATCCAGATTAGAGGAAAGCAAAGGAAAACAAAACACAAAGTAATTTTCTCAAGGTAAGACAGAAATAACAATTGCTCAGATTTTTCAGAAAACCATTTGCTATGATGCAGCTGTGATGGTTTGTATATGCTTGGCCCAGGGAGGGGCACTATTAGAAGGTGTGGCCCTGTTGGAGTAGGTGTGTCACTATGGGCTTTAAGACCCTAGTCCTAGTTGCCTGGAATTGAGTATTCTGCTAGCAGCCTTCAGATGAAGATGTAGAACTCTCAGCTCCTCCTGCCACATGCCTGTTTGGATGTTACCATGCTCCCACCTTAATGATAATGGACTGAACCTCTGAACCTGTAAGCCAGCCCCAATTAAATGTTGTCCTTATAAGAGTTGCCTTGGTCATGGTGTCTGTTCACAGCAGTAAACCCTAAGACAGCAACCCTTAGAAGTCATAGATAGCATCTTCTAGTCCTGCTAGGACACAAAGTGATTCAGAGCCGTAGAAGGAAGCCTTCTATAAACCTGCCACATTGAGCAAGGCATTAGAGACAAGTGTAGAATCATTTGGGGGATGCTTAAACACAGGTCCATGGATAGTAAATTTTAGACAATTTGATCAATGGTTTTTAAGCTAGACATAAATTTCTCTAAATGGAGCTTTTCTATTTCTACATATTAAGTGATTAATTTTAGCTTACAAATTATCATTTTTATAAGATGAAGACTTCAACATATGGACTTATGGTTCCGAGATGTTCCAAAATCCTATTAATTTGTATGTTTAGTGGTTTCATTGGTTATTTTTGAAAGACAAGGCTAAATCATCCATGACGAACACTTTGGTTAATAGCTTCATATTATGATTGTCCATAATATAAAAACAGACAGATAGACAGACAGACAGACCGACCAAACATGTGAAGTAAATGACCACTCAAACCTCAAATCCCCATTACTCTGCTTTTCACCAGAGCACTGTTGTTTCCAAAGACCCTCTCAAGAATGTAGTGACAAAGGGAACAGTCAGTTGTTTAAGACTTGGCAGCTAGGAGCAATTTCCAGTTATCATCTTCTAGGTACCGAGGTGCTAGGTTCCATTCTCATACCATTAGAATGAAGGACTCATACTGCCTGCCCTATGTAAGGGTTCTGACTGGCTGTGTTTGAGTTTCTTGATTACAAGTGAAGTTATCTTTGACTGAGCCTTACAGTTGGGTTTATGTCTAAATTGTTTAAGGGAAGTCAGTACCCACAGTGACTAGCAGGACACCTAAAGGGTTAACAGTCTTGTCAGACTTCAGTGTCATCACTTAACCATGGATCGTGGTATTGTTGAACCTGGCAGAATGTACAGCTTGAGAGAACAATGGTTCAGCTGAGATATAGAACAGATAGATACCAGGAACTGTTATGTGTTTCACTCTTAGAACTCACAGCTACACTGTGTGTGTCTCTGTGTGTGAGACTCTTCATATGTGTGTCTGGGGTATGTCTCTCTGTGTGTATGCCTCTGAGTACCTCTCTGTGTGTATGTATATCTGTCTGTATGTGTTTGTATGTCTATGTGTGTGTCTCCCTGTCTGTCTTTCTGTGTATAGGGAGAGACAGACAGAAACAGAAACAGCAATATATATATTTCATTTCTATCATTCTGTCCTTGAGTTTGAGTTATACAACTATAACAATCTTACTGTTGTGATTTTTCTTATTACGATTTGGAATGTATCTATCAATATGGTCTCTTCCTAAATATGATGGAAGAAAAATAAAATCCATGTTACTAGAGTGAAATCATGACTTCTCTGTCCATTGGGTGACCTCCCCGAGAAGTTATGCCAATACGCAGAGACAAGAAAAAATTAGTCTGGCTTACTCAGGTATGGATTATCTAATATGCTTATTAAATCATTATTGGGCAAGTGTAATAGAAGTTGTTTCAAATTATGCACCACTTTGAACAAACCTTATTGAAGCCTTCACTGCATTAGCCCTAATGACTCCCAATAATGATGCAGCTTGCGCTTGAATGAGGCTGCCTTCACCGCAGCAGATCAATACCTATTGAGCAGTGTGATCACGCAGGCTGGCCTGTTAGAATACTGGTGGCTGGGCCACCATTTCTCCCTCCCCTTCTCTCCCTCAAAGAGCTCATGATGCTTACTTTCTTTGGCATCTCCTCCATTGCCCAGCATACCAATCAATAACGTTGCCGTCAGCCTGTGTCTCACATTCCATGAAACTTTATAAAAATTTGCCTTAAACAAAATTATTGGGGAGGTCCCTTTGACACACATGTGTCCAACTGATCACACACTTTAGTCAGAGAATACATGCTATTAATTGATTTATAATATTCTCTCCCATACTGTAATGCTTATATATAAAATATGATGGGAAACATTCCTTTATAACAGCGAAAGGTCACATGCTTGAAAAACTACTATCTTGACTCCAAGCCAATTGTCTGGCTAATACTGACTTACCAACACTGGTTTTAGGACCCAGTGTGTCTTTGTCAGATGTCCATCCACTAGGTTAAGCACCAGATAAGGCATAGAGCTCCTGCCTCTGAACCAATTATTTCACTCAGATTATTTAATGAATATCTACTGCCTGTGTTCAGTATCACAGATAGATGAACATCCAAAAAGGACCAATTTTTATCTGACTCCTTCCAGTGTCTTCTGTTCATTAAGTGTGTTCTTAAACTAATTTTGCGTTCATGTTTCTATGCACAGCCTTATGCTGCTCTCAGCCTTGGTCAGAGAAGCTTTTTCTATCACAGGGATCTGGAGGGAGATGTGTTAAGTGGCCCTGGGAGTAGCTGTAGGGAGGTAGTGGGGGAGTGGATATAATCAAAATATATTGTATACATGTATGAAATATTCAAAGAATGAATAGAAATATTGTTAATTTTTATTTTATTGTCTGGTAAGCCATTTTGTTTAACTCTTTTTTCCCCCACTTTAACTAAAAATTGTCTGGTTCCTCAAACCATCCTATTAAAAAAATGATAACTCAATAGGAAACAAGTTGTCAAAAAAAGTTGATTTTAAAAACGAAGTACAAAGTAATTCTAAATTTAGTTTGTTGATAGTGAGAGATGAAACGAGGCGAAACAAGAATCAAATGAATTGTTTTCCTGAGACATATGCGTGGCTACCGCACAAGCATGCAATTAAACACAATCAAACTCACAAACTATTAACTGCTGAGCATCTGCTTAGTGTGAGTTAGAGTGATATCTCCCAGCCAGTGAAAGTGGCTTTAAGAGAAGCCATGAGCTTCACTTACCCACTCTGTGAACAAGCAGAGGTTCACAGCTAAGAAATAAATCTGTCATTGATGACGAGAGAGGTGGGCATCCACTAAAAATCAGGCAGGAGATGAGAGAGTAGGACCCAAATCCAACTCTGCGACCTCAGGTATATCTCTGAATCTCATGATGCATCCATTTCTCCACATATGGAATGAAGCATAGTGTTGGATAGGAGCCCACCTGTGTGTTCCCAACTCCCCCAGGTTTGTAGGAAGCCATTTGTCTGTGGAGAGTGGAATCTCATGAAGGTCTGGCTTCTAGCACCTGGGGGAGATCTCTGGCTGGGTTCCCTGAAAAAGATCTGCTTTGCAGCCAGAGACCGGAAGTCAACCAAATCTGTGCAGTCCTCACGGGAGCCTCGTTTTTATACTGCCAAAATGAAATAACCTGTTCCCGCATCCTGACACAGGAGAGTTTTGGCTTAGCTCTGATTACTGAGGCTGTTAATACCCACCTGCTTTTCTGACTGCTTGGCATATTTGTAAATTACCTGCTGGATGCAAGCAGAGGAGGTAAGCCCACATAAGCGTGTGATCCCAACAGCACTGTCTTTCACACTGAATAGAAGAATGCAGGGGGGATTTGTGGACCACCTGTCTTTGGCCTTTGGGAAATATCTGCACTTGGCAAGCAAAAGTAAAAAAAAAAAAAATGCACATTTTTTTTTTTCAATCCATAAAGAGAGATCTCGATGCATAATGAGTAAGTTTCCATAGCATTTTCAAGGTGAATAGTGCAGACCACATCCCAGATCTTTTGCTATAATCAAGCTATTCCCGTCTGGATTCCCAGTCATGGTGCTACATGCAGCTCTCTCAGCCTGGATGCCCTCCTACAGAGGTGCCACTAGTCCATCGAGGCTCCCTCGCCCTTTCTTCTATGACATGACTTTCCTTACTTTGGTTTCTTTTGATGATTTCATTGATCTGCCCCACCTACCACAGAACTTCTGATTCCACGGTAAATATATGGAAATTCGAAAGCTCTTATTTCAATTGGGCTCATTGTCTCATTCACAGTGGCTTCTGGGAAAGATGGGAATGTAGGCAAGCTGAACTCTGCTCACAGCACCTCGACAAATGGAAGGAAAGACTATTCATGAGTCTCTTCTTTAGCATGGTGCTTAGCACGCTTGCCTATCAGTGTACTTGAAAGACATTGATGGATCATACCATCAGTTTACATTCCATGACTACAGGAAAAATTGAAGTCATGGACTCTTCTCTGAGATGTACACAACTTTATTACAAGGAATAAATGAGGATGAGATTATAGTCTAGGAGAGGATGGTAAATGCAGTCTAAAGACTGGGTACTGAGAGTGTGTGCTGGAGTTGCAGCAGGCTGGGTCTTAGAGGTGTATCAAATGTGGATTGGAAGAAAACCTGCCTGTTGTGTAGTTAGAGCACATCCAAGCACTGTTTATGGCCAAAGGCATGACCTTGCCAACCTGCGTCCTGGTGCTAGAGAGAGTAGAAAGCAGAGGAAGCAAGAGGAGTTAGAGCAAGACTGCCGAGATCTGGAGAGTAGGACTACTGAGGAATTGTGGCATCATGAGCTGCAAGGTGTGGACTCGGTAAACACAGGAGGTCACAAAACCTAGAGGTTGAGACTATGGGCTTGGAGAACCTACTGTCCATCCATCGGCTGCTGGGCAGTGAAGTCTCTAGTCTTAGATTCCTTTTCTGAAAATAAGGTACAATCGTTTATTTCCCAGACCTCAGTATAGATTATCTATCTGAGATAAGAGATACCATCACTCTCTCTTGGCTCTAATAGTTACTAAAACCTGATGAAGAGCAAATAATTGTTACTATTTAGTTGCTTCTCCTAAACTGGTATTAGAAGATGCTAGAATAAAGAAGAAAGTCTTTTATGGTACCATTCCTTCCTGGTTCTTAGATGATCTTTCCTTCTTAGACCGTACATGTGATGCAACAGTACATGTGTTCAGTGTCTATTAATAGCTGGGTCAAGAGAAAGCCCTTTTATGTTTTGAGTAGATCATCCCTAGATGAGTTTTATTAGTATATCCATTGCTTTAACCTTTGAAAAAAATTCCTGTAAGGACTGGGAATGTAATTTAGTAATAAAGCACCCGCACTGTACATGGATAGTGTCTAGGTTCCATCTGCAACATCACAAAAAAGGTAAAAGCCATCCAGGATAACAAGGGATAGGTTACATATTCCTAATCTACAAACCTTAAATCCCCAAACTTTAGAATTCCAAATGCTGAAGCCCCAATAGGAAACTGCCAATGGAACATTCTACTCCTGACTCCATGGATGGGTCTCAGTCAAAAACCAGCTGCACTAAAAATATCATATGGACTGAAGAGGTACTTGTTCATCTGTACTTAGTTCCACTTACTCACAACAGGTAAGAAATGGAAACATTCTAAATGTCCTTCAACTGATAATGGAAATGTGGCACATATATACAATTGAATTATATTCTGATGTAAGGAAAAATGAAATCCTGCATTATGCCCCCTGCCACCACCCAGTGGTGGTAGGTACATTATCATATGCCATCATATATTATCAAACAAAAGCCAAGTGCCACGTGAGGTTCGAGTTGTTCACTGAGAGCCATCTATATGCTCTCCCAAGTAATAAAGACTATTGGCACTGCTCTTGGTTATCTGCCAGAATTTGACAGTAATATTCTTTTGCTTAAAATATCATATACTTTGGTCACAGGACTTGGAGATATCGAGCTGCTACCGCCCTGGAAGCCTCCTGCTTGATGGTTACCTCTGCGCTATGAAAACCATCAGGAGAGAAAAGTTTTCAATAGTTCAACCCGGATGAAAATCCTTCAAAGTGCAATACTGATCAGCTGAGCAAGATATGTTCCACAGTGAAATTTTGGTACTCATTTGTTGGGAGTAATCAGGATCCGTCTTACTGGACTTAAGTCTCCACTCAGTAGAAGAAACTCAAAATGGTATTGTGAGCCTACCCATGGTGGAAAAGACTGCAAATGAGAACTTACTCTTACCTTTTTGTCTTATTAATTCAGCCCTCTAAATACTCACGCTTAAAGCACAGAGAGCAAGGGACTGTGGAGTGCCCATCATCAACTGGCACATGTATGACATAGCCCCTACACCCAGGGCACAGGGGGCATCATGGATGAGGGAGTGGAAAGATAGTGCTAGCCAGAGAATTGGAAGCACAGCTGCGGGAGAGTATCTTCTGGACACTCAAGACCTCTAGTGTTTTTAATTTTTTTTTTTTAGGGTTTCTCGGTGTAGTCCTGGCTGTCCTGGAACTCACTCTGTAGACCAGGCTGGCCTCGAACTCAGAAATTCACCTGCCTCTGCCTCCCAAGTGCTGGGATCAAAGGCGTGCACCACCACTGCCCGGCTGAAGACCTCTTAACAATATGGTCGCCAGCACAAAACCACACTGGCCGACATTCCAGCAAAGACTGAGGAAGGAGTCACAGTGCTTCCTCGATAGCTGAAGGGCTACAGGCAGATGGGAGAGAGAAGGAGAGTCAGTTTTCTTCAAGAACTGCTTATTCTCATGTGGGTCAACTCTATATTTACATGTGTGTATACACATACATCTATGCTTGCATATACACACATGTACAACACTAATTAGACTTAATAGAACACACACACTTTTTAAATTATTGAGAAAGAGGACAAGATTTTGAAAGGAGGATGTTGTGGAGGCATGGGAGGAGGAGGAGTTATGATGAAAATATATTGCTGTACTCATGTGTGAAATTCCCAAAAGGAAATAATCAAAACAGAGTATGAGGTATAGATGAAATGCAAGCTTGGGTAAGATATCTCAAAACATATAAACATCATGTTTTTCCTGGGGTGCAAGTCCAGGGCCTTGGATATGTGCTACATATGATCCCTACACACTAGTTGTAAAAGAGTACCACTTTGACGGTTTTCTTTGGTTTTCTAGTTGTTTCCCCCTTCACATTCTACCTCATTAAACTTGCCATGAGGACACTCTGGTTCTAAGAGGAAGGCACCCTTTTTTTAGGTTCAGATCTGTACCGCCACAGAGCTGAAAGTTTCTTCCCAGCGCTCATTTCCCTGACACCACCACAAGATGCTGGGATGTTGGCCACATGTCACACTGGCTTTGGGGGTTTCAGGGCCCAGTCACTTCACCTTCAGTCATGATCTAGGATCTCAGTTGTGTTTACAGACAATAAAGGCTGTTGTTTAACATATGATCATTTCAACTGGTGAGAAGAGACTTGCCCCGTTGGTCTACTGTGTTAAAGAACAAAGTCACTATGGGTGAGGACTTTAAAGGACAGATTGGTTTTGGTATCTCCTGAAAGGACTGTCTTGACTTTGTTTTTGTTTTTGGTTTTTTTTTTTTTTTTTTTTGATGTTCTAGATAAAACTGTTGGATATCTTGGTGTGTACATGCAAATGGCCCCTACATTCTCAGTCACCTCTGGGCACAAAGCATTTCTGATTAGATACCCAACCTGCAATTGCTTTTAAATAAATTAACCAATTAATTTTCTGATAGTATGGATGAGACCTCTGCATAACAGAACAAGTACTTTATGGTTGACTCACACTCCCAGAACCTGGTCCTTGTTGTTGCAAATGTATTTACTTATTTGTTTAATAACTTACATTCAATAAGTAGCCGAGGATGATCTTGAGCTTCCAATCCTTGTGTCTCCACCACCTGAGTTCTGGGATCATAGACATTCATCCTAGTGTTTTGTGTTGACTTTTATTTACTTATTACATTTATTATGGAGCATTATACCAATTGGTTTTATTTTTGACAGTTTCACAGACATCTACAATGCATTCTGATGTCATTTACCACCCCATGAATAGAGGACTTTTTAAGTGCCCATCTTCTGTATGTGTGCAAAGAACTCACCTGCATCTGACGTTGCTGCCGATGCAGCAAGGAGAGATAACACGGGTGCTGAGGGAATTGCAACACTGTCCACTGCAGTTGGCTTCTTCCTGGCCATCATGCTGGGTACTGAGCCCTCGCTCTTACTGTGTGCTGCTGTCTGGTCCACTTTTAAGTGGGGACTTGGCATCCCTGTAAAACAATAATCCCAGAACCTGTAGTTGATTTATGGAAACAGCAAGGCAACCATCATAAAACCTGAACTTAATCTGAGTAAATAGTCCAACTGTTTGTCCTCCTTACAGTGCCGACAGAAAGGAAGTTGAGAACACCTAACGAGAAAAATAGCCATGGCTACTTTGAGGGTAAGGTTAGGACTAAGGGGTCATTTGGAATGGATGCCTAGACATGAGGCTAGGCACAGACCTAATGAAGCAATACAATGTATTGAGTATCTATTAACTTTCTGAGGATCAAGAAGTCCATTTCTACAGAGGCTACACCAGAGCAGTACAAACAGTAATTCACTTGATTCCTACCTACCCTAGTGAGGCGTCCATCCCTACCCTAGTGAGGCTTCCATCCCTACCCTAGCAAGGCTTCCATCCTCTCTGGCTGGGAAGACATGAGTACCAGAGGATCAAACAGCACACAATCAATTCCAGTGAGTGGATTAATGCAAGGCACTTGGAATGAGTTCCAGGACACACTCTGTGCTTTGAAAGTCTCTACCATTATTGCTAATGTGTAAGCGTCTACTACTACTACTGTCATTATGATGATGATGATGATGATGATGATGATGATGATGATGATGATGTCATTGTTGTCATCTTGGTCGTCGTCATTGTCGTCGTCGTCGTCATCATCATCATCATCATCATCATCATCATCATCGAGGTAAATATAGCCCGTGACTTGCTCAGAAGTAATTCAAGTTAGTAAATAAAGTCTCAGCTGTCTTTCCTGATCTGGTTAAGGATATAAGGGCACCTATCTATATTCCTAGCTGTAAACCACGTCTAAGCCTAGAGGGTTGAGTGTGCTCAATCCATATCAAATGCCTTCTACTCAGGCTTCCTCTCTATGTAGGCTGTATGCTGCTAGGACCAACAACATATTAGGTTTTGTCAGTTATTCTTGACACTATTCTTTCCCATGCCAATCAACCTGAGTGATAGAGACCTCCCATAGAGCAACGTCACCTCAATCACTATAGTGAGGTCACCTTTAATCACGTTTGCTTCATGGCAGTTCAGTGAGGTGTGACCATAGCTATTACTATTTTCTCAATTTTACAGATGAGAAGAACACCCCTTTGCAGAGCTTAAGGGAAAGAGAAAGTCCTCCTGCTCTTTGGTAGAGCTAGGCATCTCCAGTTGCCAAATGCTAAAGCCAAGATCATCTTGGTCCATTTGACCGTATGACACTGACCACAATCCAAGTCCATCCCAGCATGCTTCCTGCTGCGGGCACAGAGGTCTTGCTACACAACTCGATAAGGCACCTGCATGCTAACATTTTGTTTTCTCCCCTGCCACCCTCCTCCCACTCTCTGTTAACTTGCTTAAGGTGCCACGAATAACAATTTTTTTTTTGGACTTTTCTGAATTGACCTTGCATTTCAGAGTATTTTGAAGGTAGAAAGAGTCAAAGGTCAAATTATATGGAAAAATATTACAAGGTACGTTCACTGAGATACACAAAAGTGTGCAGGGTGCTTGATTAGCAGAATGTGCAGGTGTTCTTAAGATAGACTGAGCATAGACCCAGAGTAGTGGCCATCACATATAAGAACATCCATCCAATTGCCACCAGGAGCTCCTGGAAGGAAGGAAGGAAGGAAGGACTGAAGGAAGGAAGGAAGGAAAGAGGGGGCTGGGTATAGAGTGGGAAGTGAGGACCAGGAAGAGCCCCCCTTTAGTTCTTAGACTTTACTGTTTCATATATACCATGTGCATCACAATGTGCTCCATGGATATATTAAGGAAAGAGAAAGGTCTCACTCTGTAGTCCAGGCTATTCTGGACCCCTGTAGCTTCAGATGGCCTACAACTCAGGTGGCAATCCTCCTGTCTCAGTCTCCTAAGAGTTGGGATTATAAGTATAAGCCACCGTTTCTAGAAACTATTAATATTTTGAAAATCACAAGCATATATTAACTTTCTTTTTTTTTCACTGAGAAAAAAGAGTTTGAGGGAAGGGAAATACAAATTTATAAATGTCTTAGAGTGTAATATTGCGGTGGTTTGTGGCTGCTAACAAGTCTGAGCTGACCGCTGGGACAGTAGGTAGCAAACAAAACAAAACAAAACAAAACAAAACTCCAATTTTTGGTTCTTTTCAAGACCACAGCATATTCCTTCCAAACACGCTTTGGAATTCCAAGCTATCAGCATTCATTACACTGAACAACTGCCTCTTTGGAAAAGTCACAGACACGCCATTTTTGTACCTGTAGATGCAGGTTAGCAGACACCTTCCTATTTAAATTATGATGTGTTTGGGGGAATGGAGGCAATAAACAGGATTATTAGATGAATATTTAACCCTCACTTGGGAATAAACTGATTTCCAGTCATTTCAGTTGTACCCATTTTCATGCAAATGTTTACAATCTAAATTAGTCTCAGTCCACATCATCTCATTAGAGCCGGTCTGAGCGTACCTCTGCTGGGTACACTTGTCTCTCAAGTGTTTATGATACGGACGACGTTAAATGCCATAAAACCACCCTGAAAACACTCCGTCATTCAGATCACTGCTGTGCAGCTTCTGCAAAGACCCTGGACAATTTAGGAGTTGTCAACTTTATAAAATTATATCCAAGAAAAGGAACAGGAAACTACCCCTAATATTTTCCCCAGTCACTTTAGGATTTTGAAGGGAAGATGGACACCCAGAAATAGTATGTAGGGACAAGACTATCAGATAAATTTTGAATGAAGGGGATCACTCTTTCTGAGGGCAGAGGTCTGCAGAGCATGGAATAGGGGAAGGGAGCAGAGCCTTGGGAAGTGACATGGCACAGGCGGCCGATGTAAGAGTTTGTTTCTTTGCAATTTAGTGACAGCAGATGGTCCATGACGGGACATTTAGATAGTTTCTTCCCAGACTGGGCCTGGCTTCTCTCTCTGTTCATAGGAACTGGAGTTTTAGAGTCAGGAAATTGATTCTTTAAGAAAAGAAAAGAAAAGAAAAGAAAAGAAAAGAAGAGAAGAGAAGAGAAGAGAAGAGAAGAGAAGAGAAGAGAAGAGAAGAGAAAAGAAAAGAAAGGAAAAGAAAAGAAAAGGAAAGGAAAGAAAGAATCAGAGACTTGCACATACTGGACCATTGAAAGCACCCCTGTTTACAAGGGACCATGCAGAAAGACTGGGTATGGGGAGGGCTTGTTGTGGAAATTCAGTAGGGAGTTTGTATAGAGAACATTCCTGGTAGATGAGTTCTACTTTCTCTGCATTCTAACACAAAGGATAGTGCACTGATGTTTACATACTTAGAAGCCAGTGTGCTTTTAAAGGAAGAAATAATGACACCAATAACTTTGTTAATCTAACGTCTGCTCATAATTAAACGACTGAGTTGACACAAAGTTTAAAAGTTACTTATATGAAAATATATCCCAGTAACTTGTTGACCTCTATTGATAAATTTTAAAAATCTCTTTGTAACTATCATGGAGCAGATCCAGGGACAGTCACTCATTTTCAAAGGTAATTTCTCAGATCACTTATCCCCTCAAATCGCTACCTGCGCATCATCGTGTTTGCATTAGGGACTTGATTTATGGATTCGTCTCCTGAGATGCAGAAGCTGACTTTCTGTTGCCTTGGTTACTCGGAGCTCAGTTCAAGGTTAAACTACTCCCAATCAAAATCACTGGCAGGCGCTGAATCCAGCGGCCGGGTTATTGACTGCCCCAGGATGCAGAAAGGTCAGGGACCAAAGCTCTGTTTACTGCCTTACGGGGGAGTCAATATCTTCAATATTTGGATTCCCTTCCTTCTGAGGAAGAAGTAGCTACTCAATTACCTCTTCCCCAGGTTATTCAAGGTCACGAGGGTCACGGTGGAATCCGGGGTCTATGGTGGCTGACCTGGCTGACTTTCTCAGGATCCCTTTAATGAGCGTTGTGACCTAGGCAAGTAAAACCCAACCTACTCTTCAGGAATTTGTATGTTGCTCTCAGGTTCCTTTTGTTTCTCATTTCTTTGCAGGGAAAAGGAAGTAATGACAAGCAAATATCCTTCACAGGATGGCTGATGTTTACTCCCCTTTTCTAGTAGATGAGAAAACAAAGATTCAAGAGAGGTCATAGGATTGGCCTAAAACCACACAAATAACAGAAGTGCCCCAATCTGGATACTTCAACTCACTGTTGGCTCCTTCACATGGCTTCCTTGAAATCAAAGCTGGAAGCTCTTCATTGAGGAATCCCATAGATTTCCTCTTGGTAAATCTACCATAGAAAACAGTGTATCCGGCAGACAGAACTTGACTCAGGTAGACTTGATGAGTAGATTAATCAATTAATATTCAAATTGTAAAGCTTGCAAATGCAGGTGTTTCCTGCGGTAGATGTGAACGCAACGTAATGGCCCTGGGATCGCATCACCTCCCTGACCTCTACTTATTCTGAAGAATGCAACATTTGCTATGAATGGGGAATTAAAATCCATTGATTGGTTAAGTAGCTTTTCATTTTGCAAAGAATTTTGACATGCAGCGTGCTATTTGTGGATGGTAAGAGGTACATGGTGAGCCCACTGATTTACATATGAGGGAACAGAGACACAGCAAACCAGTGGACTTAGCCTTGCCCAGAGATCATGCATGCATATGAAGTGATGCTAACCTCCATGTTTCAAGCCAAAGCTCTCCTCGCATGTTTCAATATTCTGACTTTTTGAGTTTTAAAATTTTAACAATCACTCACTTTCTGATTTTCCAGTTGCCAATTAATAGTCAACTGTTTACCACCTGGAGATGGATTTTACTCATACCCACAAAGGGAATCTGTGTTACAGAAGAGACAGGGTGAGGTTGTAAGAAACCTTCCAATCTTTCAGAACAAAATTTTCATGTGCCAAATCCAGTAAATTTTATTTTGTTTATTTAAAAATATTCTTTATGATTTTTATTGTGTATACATGTATGATGTATGTGTTTATGTTCATATGTGTATGTGTACATGCCATGGCAGACTTGAAGAGATCAGAGAACGATTTTATGGAGTTGCTTCTCACTTTCCATTTTGACATGGGTAGCAGTGATCAAACGGATGTGAATCAGGCATAGCAAGTGCCTTTACCCACTGAGCCATTACTCTGGCCCCAAAGTTTATTTTTGCTGCACCATGCTAATCATTAATTCACAAATACATAGCCAATATCTATCCTACCAGCAATATGGCACTGATCAAAATGAAGTTCCTTCCCATTTCCTCAAAGAGTTGCTGTAATGATTTCTATAGAGCAGAGAATAACTATTAGTCTCTATGAGGGCGGGTACTAAAGGGCTCATGGATATTAGCCATCAAGGAGCAGAGCCTCTACTACTTATTTGATATCATTAGAAAGAGGCATCACATCCAGATGGATATGTCTTTATGGATCCTGAGTTTTGCTAAGAGGGACATTTGGAAGCAAGCAAAAGGCATGGCACCCTGAGTACCATATGTCTTGGGGCCTCAGGTCTCAAAGAGAGGAACAACAACTGGCTTTCAAGCAAGGAGTTCATAGATACCAAATAACTTTTTTTTAAAAACATAGATTATCAACACTAATTTTGTGACAGATGAGTTTTACTTCATTTTAACACCTTAACAGATAAAACTCAGACAAGGTCACTCTTAACCATAGTACTTTCCAACAGGCCTAGAGTGGATTATTAGGAAGCAAGCCATTGCTTCCGTGGTAACTATCCAAACTTGGAAGTTATGATCTCTGTTTTACAGAGGTAGTGTAGCCATAGAGAAAGAGATACGAAGGAACAGACAAACAAATAAAACTGATCAGGCTGACAAGATAGGAGGCCAACTGAGTCTGTCCTGAATTAGAAAGCTAAGAAAATACCCATGGGCTTGGAGCAGCTGCATTTCCACTCCTTACTAGTATTCAGCACTCCTTTGACTACCTGCATGCACCTGATGCCATCCACTGACTCGAACTCTCCTTGAGTGGGAACACCTTTTCACTCAAAGGTCTGTCTTAAAATGTGGGTAGAATTCAGTAACTAGGAGTAGAGAGAGAGCCAGACACAACAAGAAAGTAATAGGAACCAAAGCAAACCCGGCAATTCTCTGTAGCTGAGAGAAGGGTTACATAAAGCAAGTACAGAGTGATGCATTGGGAAGAGCAGCAGAGCAAAGGGCAATGTCTATCTAGAGTCAGGTAGACTCAGTGTTTCTTCTCCAATCTGCTGTTTCACTGTGCAAACTTCTGACCATAGGATCTCGGTCTTGATCTCTAATGTCTTTATTTCTCTGCCAATTCTTCTAGGTATCTATGAAGTGCTAATAGTCAGAAATCATGCATTTCTTTTGGTTCCTAACAATTTAGTTCAATAGACATGAGATACTTTAAAAGGTTTGTGGAGTAGATGACTATATAGAATTAACATTGCTATCCTTTGAGGCTCAAACCTTTTGAACATTGTTTTCATGAACTAAGCCACACATTCTTAATATCTAAAATTCATTTTTTGGTATAATGTAGAAGTTAAAACTATATCTCTTAGAGTAACACTTTACTAGCTGTGTAATTTTTGAGCAAGTAATGTTAGCTCTGTACCAGTTTCTTTGTCAGTTAAAGAGATCATTGTGAGAAATAAGCAGGCTTTGTACTATTGGAGGGGAAGTCATGGCCTGTCTTCTCTAAAAGAATTACCCACATGCTAATTCCTAGAAGCTGTGCACATGTTCTATAACAATGCAAAAGAAAATTAAAGTCAAAGACAGCTAGCCTATAGATACCTCTAATCAGCCGACCACAAATAAGGACAATACATGTATTTATCCAAATGACCACAACATAATTAATTACAAGAGACCAATACAATAAAGGTACAGGGCAGAGCAGAGGAGAAAGGAGCACAAATGACAATGGCAGTGGGACAGGAGCTTTGTCACTGGCTTTTAAGACACAAAAAAAGGAGATCGGAGGCCAAGGAATGCAGGTGATGTACAGAAGCTGAAAAATCAAAGAAATCACCCCACTATAGCTCTTAGGAAATAATCTACCCTCAAGTTTTGCTCAGTGAGACCCACTTTGGACTTGTGATTTCCAATAATATAATATGATACATCTGCCTTATTTAAACATGTAAGTTTGTAGAAATCTGTTGCAATCACAAGTGAAAACTAATATTAAAACAGAAATAATTATTATAGTGCCTCACCTTGCTAAGTACCCATTATATCAGCCATTACTATTTCTCAGTGACACACTCTTAGTACTAACTGTCTCATTTTAAACTTACTCCTCACCTTTAAGTTATGTCTGTGTCCTGAACAGCTTCGATCTCTTAGGAGTCAATGAGCTTAGTCCTTTACAAATACATTTCCAGCATAAAACTGACTCAAATAAATTGTTTGATGATTATGTATAGTCAATAAATCACATTAGAGATAAGTATATTGATAAGATGAGAAATAGACTGGAATTAAGAGAAACTGGCTTTCGCCACACTTGCTGGATGAAGTTGGACAATGCAAGGAATGCTTTTCTGCTTCTGTCTTCAGGCCAGAATCTATTCCACTCACTGTTCTGATTCTAAGCTTTCAAATGCCAGAGAAACTTCTAAACAGCATGATTTGTTCTTACCTCTCCTGTGTTAGAAGTGCATGCATGGGCTCAAAGGGGAACTGCTTTAATTGCAGACAGGCTCACATTTGAGTGTATTTTACCTTATGTGATATGTTACAATGATTCAGAGTTAGTCTTTCTTGATGTTGCAGTGCAAGCATTTGACCAGCAGAAAGGCATTTTCTCTAAATGCTCAATGATATCATACAGAAGACCAACCCACTACCAAAACTGCCAAAAGAAGAGACATTGCAAGTCACAAGGCTTTGGAATGATACTGTATCTCAGACCTCAGGTCTGCTGAGAAGAGTAATAGAGAAAATTCTGCATCATGATCAAGATTCATGGAAACCTTTAGGTTCTGATATGAATCTTGCTAAATTTCACACACACACACACACACACACTGTACACACCACAAAAGGACAAAGGACAGATAAAACCAATGTAATGCTGATGTAATTTCATCCATGATTTAAAAAAATGCAGACAATAGGGTTGCCTGTCCATGGAAAATATAATAAGGGGATTTACAAAAGGTAATAACAAGGGAGGAACAAATCCTCACATGTAATTAAAACCAATTTAATAGTACAATGCTTCTAGTATATTCTTTATATCCTTGGGGAGCAGGTCAGTTACAGGTTTACTACTGAAACGTGTAGAAAGCTTTGCAATGGGCTGTTGAGGAAGACATAGGGACATCAGTAAAACAAGGCAAAGTAGCTTCCTTGGGATGGAAACCAGTCCCCACCCCCGCCAAGAGGAAACAACTTATTTTTACTTAGTGTTACATTGCATTTGTCTTCTCATCAGCTCAGGCCAGCTTGTTGGCTAAGATGTTTCAAGGATTGAATTTTCCAACCTCACAGAACAAGTTTGCTTGTCCCCCTAGTGATTCTATATTCACAGGGCAGCCTAGAAATAATAAGTGTGATCTAAACTAGAGGACTATTTGCTTCTGGAAGCTTCTTCCCTGGATTCTCCAGAATGTGCAGGGCTTTAGCAATCAGCATCAGTCAGTGTAAGCATCTTTTGCAGTGTCTTTGCGTCTACCTCTAGAGTATTCGGTTGCACAGCACATCTGTGTGGCAATACAGGCCTCCATGTGATGCTAACTGGGTCACCTCATTTGCATTTTGATTACTGCTTATTTAGAAGGCACACTGAGAAAAAGCTCCATATCAGGAGGTTAGTGCATGTGTGTATATAAATATATGTATAAATAGATAAATGCACATTTACTGGTTTGTAGGAGATCAGTTTCACATATGCAGTCATCCTCCGGGCCATATCTATCGATGTCTAATCACTGACAGAGCTTAATTATAAATGTGATGATGGAATTTAATTATTCTCAGTACAATATTGTCCACTGTTTCTGGCTAGAGAAATCAACATATATTTCCTTTGTTAAGGTGCCATTTCTTTATGTTAGGGAAGAAGAATTCACTGTATTATGATCTTTAAGGAATTTCTTGAAAGCATCTACTTTATCCCATTATTTGAATTCATCTTACTGGGTACAAATGCACTGTGATTGTATGCAGGTGTGCAGAGATACACATGGACTGTGTGCTAGTAAAGCTCTTCTGGGCAATAGAAGAAAGAAAGAAAAAGAAAGAAAGAAGGAAAGAAAGAAAGAAAGAAAGAAAGAAAGAAAGAAAGAGAGAGAGATAGAGAGAAAGAAAGAAAGAGAGAGAGATAGAAAGAAAGAAAGAAAGAGAGAAAGAAAGAGAGAAGGAAAGAAAGAGAGAAAGAAAGAAAGAAAGAAAGAAAGAAAGAAAGAAAGAAAGAAAACAGAACCACAGTAACTCAGACCCATCATTAGATAGATCTCCTAATCTTTATCTCTAGTAGGTCAGTTAGACGAGCTAATACCATGATGATGGCTTTGAAATCTCTTAGGAATTGGATGAGGAGAAGCGATAGTGATGAACTCCCAGCTAATAAACACAGAGTGCTTATTTCGGCAGAATGATCAATTTCTAGATGTCCTGAGGCTTGTCTGTTACAGTTGATTTACTCATCCTCGCCCACCTCACTAATAAAGCCCAAGTCCACCATCAGATTCCAGAGGTGCCTGGGATTTCTTAAAGGGGAAGGGGAAAAAAAATCAAGGGACTGCTCACCATCTCCTTGTACAAATCCTTCCTGTCCACTATCCTTGGAACCCACGCTGCTTTTCTAGGTTGATACTCTGTACTCAACAGACTTTGGGCTAGTACAGTAATAAAGGCAATTAATTTGTTATCTTGTTAGTGGGGATTTAATGCAATGATCTAAAAGAACTCTTACATATTGTGATAAACTTTAGTGCCTCCGGGTGGCTCTTCTTGCATCGGGCTCATTTCACATCTCATCCATTATGTAAATGAGATTTGGAAATAGTTGAGTCTCACTAATGTAGTTCAACTCTGACGGATTGGAGATAGTGGGTCCTCCGGAAACTAATGAGGTTAAATGCATCTCAACATTGCTTTGTACTTGGTTGATTCTGCAAGGCCCTGTTCGAGAAATGAAAGCAATGCATTTTCTCAACCATGTACTAAGGTAATTCTAGTGCTGCCTAGCCCCTAAAGTGGTCTAAAACAAGTTCGATTAGAGGGATGCTGGTGCTGATTCACATTACTTGGAGGTACATAAAGCTAACTGACTATACATCTTCCCACTGTTTCGTGACCGATAATATGGTTTAAGATGAAAGGGAAGCATTTCAGTAGTTAACATGTTGAGGGAGGTCTTTAAGTCATGCAGAAAAGAATAGGGGAATTTCCAGATGTAGACACTGTGGATAAAGAACCTGTGGTTACACTTGAGATCATAGAAGAAACTGCTACTACAGAGGTTTGGCACTAGTGAAGAGATTATGGCACTTGGCATTCAAAGAGTCACAGGAGTCAGCCCAGCTACCCAGAGCCTGTCCTGACAGAGGGCAAGATAACGAGGACTTCTGTATTCTGGGTTCTGTTTGGCAGGCCATGGAATGGGAGCTCCAAAGACAATCTGGTATTTCAAAACAGAATCAGCACATCCACAGAAGCAGTCTCAAACCATTCAAGGTCACGGGGGGGGGGGGGGGGGGGGGGCGGGGTTGGGGAGGGGAATATGAGATGTTAGCTTACACTAAAAGGCATCTGGGACAAATTATAATCTTTATCCTAGAAAAGGTAGGGGCTCAATGGCAAAAGTGAAAGCAAAGATATGGAGATAGGAACCTTTCATGCAGGAGGCAGAGTTGGAATGTGTTAGCCCATGATTGGGAATGGACCACTTAAAGGGAAGGGGATTTAAGCTGGGGATAAGCCTATGACCCTAGAGCCAGATGGACCTCAGCTGAAAATCCACACTCTATCACCTAAGTGGTGACCTCGTTCAAGTGATGTAACCTTTTAAAGCTTCACTTTCCTTACTTTGTAAGGAAAAAGGAAAGTTTAAGAAACTATCTACCTTGGAGGGTTGTGATACGGATTAAACTGATGATGCCTGTGAAATGCTTACTCTGTGGCCATACCAACATGCTTAGAAGAGACCAGCTAGGGAGATGTCCAGAGAATCCGGGACATGGCAAAGGCATCATCTAGCATCGGTGAAGCCCTGAGCTCAATCTCCAGCACAGAGGGTGAAAACCAAAGGCAAGCAGGAGGGAGGCTGCTAACTAAATGTAGACATTCGAGGGAATGTCTACAACTTGGAAGAAGCCTTGTTGGTCAAGGAGAGCCTCATCTCTGCTGTCTTTTCTGAGAGCTGGGGTACCAGGAAGGAAAGTCACGTCAACTTCTAAATATTTAACATGATGCTACATTTTTCAATAAATTGCTAGGTGATGGAAAGCAGTTTTATTTATGTGTTCTTTCTCAAGAGTCTTCTTGCCTACTGTGAACACAGTAATCCCAGCTCCTCTGGGGGTCCTCAGCACGTGAGGAACAGTCCACTCTTAGGGAAGACAACTACCTCCTTGGAAAAATAAGATTCAGAAACAAGAAATTTAAATAAAAATAACAATCTACCCTGAGTGGAAAAGACCACTCATATTACCTTCCATGGCCCCTGGGACCAAGCTAGAGATTTACTGCAGTGATTTTAACTAGCATAATCTAAAGTACTAGTAAAATAATAGAATTTATTTATTGTTTCGATTCAATGCAAACATACATAATGGAAATGGTTAAGAATAAGAATTTATGCTAATGAAACCATAGTAAAGGCTACTGTGCTGACAACTGGATTATTTTTATGGAAGATGCATTTCAACGTGGTTAAAAAGCTGAGCTCTGTGCTTACATTATCAAGGTTGAAGGCACAGCTGTATAAGTTAGGGAGTCTTCTCAGTGATTCCATTCACTCATCAAGGCCATGATCACTTTTGCCTTTACCTGAGACCTAAACACAAAGATCCGAAGGCAAACCTCTGTTCTTAAAGTGCCAAAGAAAAACGTAGGGAAGCTGATGTGGTAAGTACTTTATGATGAGAACCAAAGTCAGGTATAAGGGGCGGGGCTTCATAGGATAAGGGGTGTTTCTCCATTGGAATGGGAAAGGCATCATTGAGAGTTGACGCCTTACCTGCATCTTCAACACGTTGGAGGCATTGGCAGAGGTACATGAGAGAAACAGTAAGGAGTAGGGACAAAATGCCTAAATCAAAGGGAAAAATGAAGGTGGTTTGGGGAAAGGCAAGAATGCCTGTGGCTGACGTGCAAGTTTCCTGGGTGGAAGGGAAGGCGAAGTGTCCTAGATGACGTAGCTGATCTCAAACTTGGGATGGCACAAAGAGCTAGTGTTTCACTTGTGAGAAAGGAGTGGTCAGGAAGCATTGCTATGCAGACACATGGAGTAGCAGTAGCTTGTCTTTTATTGTACAACTTGGGTTAAGGGGAAAAAAGCTGTTCCCTGTCGATCTATGGACATGATCACCAGATAGAAAACCTTTGTAAATCAGGGTTAGGAATCACACCTTCAGTGAAGAGGTTAGCCTGTCTGCCCTGCTTTCCCTAGTTCATGTTTGCACTCTAAGTTCTGTGTTTCCTGCACATTTCCTCAGTTAGAAGTTCCTTTCTGAGGTTAATGGGGGGAACACTGAGGTGTCAGTTATGGTTCTTGGTTTGAAAACACCTAGTTTTGTACTCAAGTCATAGTTTTGTAAATAAAATCTTGTGCTTAGGAAGCCAGCTCACTACTTGCAGAGCTTTGCAGACAAGGGCTTTAGCAAATTAAAACACATGCTGAAGGAAGAGAAGCCAGGGTCTGCATGCTTTTCTGTGTGGCTTCTTATCATGCTGTGCTGGGATCTTCCTGACTTTAAAGGATGCATATTCACAGTTTTTGAAGGACTCCATGCAAACACAAAATCTCAGATTCAGAAATGCCATACAGGACAGAAAAAAAAAGATTTGGAAAGGAGTGACAACTGAGTGAAGTAGTAATGGGGAGTGGCTATTTGATTGCTGAGTGAACAGTAAGTAGACATCAAACAGGTAGTTTAATGAGGCAAATGAAGATAGGAAGAGAAAAGTATCCAATTAATCTGGAATACTAATGTCAATTCTTCGTTTTTTACTTTGGGACAATGTCTCATTATGCATTTCTGTCAGGTCTAGAAGCCCTGTAGACTAGGCTGTTCTCAAATGCACAGAGGCCATGCTGCCTTTGCCTCTCCAATATTGGGATTTAAGGTGTACTCCAACATACTTGGTTAATGTCAATTCTTAAAGAGGCATGTGTACTACAGCTTTAAATGAAAGCATCTTGTAAGTTGTTCAAAAAAAAAAAAAAAACCAAAGTAGTTAATAATACAAATTCCAAACAAGATTACTTTATTAAGTCATTTCCATAGTTTGTTTTGTGACAAGTTATTGACACTAGTGCATTGACATATATTGTGACTATATTTACTCATTTGTCCATTTAATTATTCCAACATATATTGAGCAACTGTAATGAAAAAAAAAAAGGACTTGGTAGACCTCGCTTTTGTTCAACAACACAAGGATGAGGACGCAATAGCATAAATTTAAGAAAGGACACGTCATTGTACCAGTGATAAGCTATACCAATTCAACTTCCTCCCACCACTGGGAAAACAGGGATAATGGTCATTGGGATGAGTACCACACAGAAACCCTGGAATTTATTGATGATCCACTTAGCACTCATGTCATATGAACTACTTTGTACACTCAAGCCCTAGGCAGTCATTAGACTATGCTGGTCAGCGTGAAGTTGGATGTTGTTCTCCATATAGTTTATGATCACAAAGGAAAACTGAAGAGTAGAGTGATGAGAACACTGGAGACAGCCTGGTCTAGGATTCTTTCTGATTTTTCCTCTTGGGTAGAGAGAAATCCCTTTTGGTCTTAAACAGTGGGGAAACTACCTGCTCATCTCACAGGATGACTGAGAGACAAATGAGAGAAGGGCTTCAATTTTGGAGAAGACAAGACAGCTCTCACTTAAAGAAAAAGTAGGATCTGCTGGAGGTGGACTTTGAGAGGCTGGTGTGTCCTGGGACTGAACTCCAGTGTTCTGGAAGAGCAGCATGTATCATCTTTCCAGCCATAGCATCTTCCTTCTTTTTGGGAAACTAAATAACACAAGGTAGTTTTATTTCCTATGGACAGGCCATGTCCAATCTTGCCTGTTTTTGTCTGTTTGTTTTGTTGTTTGTTTTTCAAATCTTGGAGATGTAAGTGCCACCAGAGGATAAAAGGCATGCCTCAGAGCTTGCCTGACAGGGGAAGCCACTTTTTAATAAAAGCATTATGGTTACTTCAGGGCCAGCTAACTGTCCATGGTTTCCTCATAGAATTTAGAAAGAATTACATGAATCACATTAAATCTAAAATCCCACATCTCTAACCCTCACTGGCCATATTTTCTGAATGAGGAAAACGAGGCTGAGGTTGGGCTCTTACCGACCCTACTGTTAACAAGGGTTTGCATGAAAGTCTTTTTGCTCTAACTTCTTTTAAGCAGACTTTCTTTCCCAAGAACATTAGAAATACATATGTATTTGTTAGTGTCTGGATCCCTGACGGTGACAAGAAGAACAAGAGGTAGTTTTCATGGAAGTCCTTTAGGCAAAGGTGGAGAAAAAGAATCCTTGCCAGCTAGTGGCTTGTTTCTTGATTCTCTCTAGGAAAAAATATCCTAATTTGGAACTTAGAAGTTAAAAAACAAACAAACAAACAAACAAACATCTGCTCTTTTTGAAATCTAAAGAATATACAGATAGGCTACAAGTAGGGAAATCATAAATATTATCCAGTTAAAAACCTTGTGACCCACAACAGTGACCTACCAATAAGATATACTTGTGCAATAGTGGCACAAATGTTATGGTAGTAACCAGTCACTTTTTCTTTGTATTTAAGGCCCATTCCATGAGAAGGAACCAATACCAATAAATTGTCCAAGAACCTACACCTATACTAAATTATAGGCCTTAATTGGGGGAGGGGGCACTACCATTATTATTTTGTTAAGTAAACAACACAAAACAAAAACAAAAAAAAATTGGCTATTAATGATATATTGCTATATCCATGGATCAGTACATTACTCAGCCCATGCTAGAAAAGCTTTGTTGTACTACATAGTATTAACTGGTCAATTTGCAGAACGTGAGAGACTTCGGAGCACTCAGTCTTGAACGGAATGCTTTTATCAAATCCTTCTCCTTGTGGATCAGGGATCTGTGCAGAAGTGGGAGTGAAGGGCCGTGAGAGCCTGAGGTGGTGGCAACGCTAAAAGAATCACGCCATTGAGACAGAGCAGAACCAATACTCAGAGGAACTCACGGAGATTGACATCATGTGCAAGACCTGGATAGCTTTAAACTAGACAGAATCTAAACACAGAGAAGAGGAAGGAGACACGAAGCCCCACCTCTGACCAAGAATTCATAGCTGCCAGGAAAAGGGGGGAAAAAATCTGTTTTCTCCAATAGAGCCTTACTAGGCACACTGACCACACTCCAGCCCCATGCCCAGGAGCAGTTGGCTAACGCAAAATGAACTCCATGATTTTTTGTATAATTGCTGTTTTGTTTTGCTATCTTTTGTCTTTGCTTTGTCAATTTTTTAAGTTTGTTTTCATTTTTTTCTTTTCTCTCTTTTTTGAAAGAGAAAAAATAACATAAAGTTGGGGGGGTAATAAGGTAAGAAGGAAGGATACGAGAGGAGTTGGGGGAAGGGCAATAATATGATCAAAACTTAAAAAATGAATAAAAATGAACTTTAAAAAGAGTGTACAAAGGAGCCACGACTATGGAAATCATTACAAATCCAGAATTATAGTAATAATAATAAAGAAAAACATTCACGACTGATAGGCACCCAGGAATTATGCTTCTCAAGCTGAAATCAAGCACCACAGAGCAAATGAAGTGGTCATAAAATGTCAACAAAGCAAATGCAATATTAAAAAAAAAAATTAAATGTCCTCACAAAAATTCCAAGTCTGTGAGCTAACAGATGATTTAACCACCCCACTATATATACATATTTCAGACCAGCATGTTACACAGGATAAACAGATACAATTTAATTCTATTTGTCAAATAAAATAAAATGCCCCACTCCTCCATGTTCTCAACCTGGAAATATTTACACTCACTCAGTTATAAAACTGACAGTGAAACCTTATTTTTCCAGTGTTGGTTATGTAATGAGTGAAATGTGTTTTTCTAAACCATCAAAGTTGTCTGAGGGCAGCTTTTCCACAGGCCAGAAATTTATGTGAAGGACACCCAGAGTTGAGAGCGCCTGGGCTCTCGGTGTGGGCAGGTAGTGGCTTTTTCTCCCCCACATTCCAAAGACTTTCCCTATAGGAAACAAGACTTGGAGAGGCTGACCGTGGTCCTTGGTGCTCCTTGGTGCTCCTCACAGCATCCTCATAGGCAATCCGCATTTCCTCACACCTAGGGGCCAGCACCTTCTCTCTCCTGTGGACCATTGTCTCCACTTTATCATCCTCAGATAATCCCTGCAGGCTCCTGTCAGACAACCTTCCTCCCTCAGTGCTTCTAAAACCTTGACCTCAATTGGATCATCACCCTTTAATCACTGACTATCCAACAGTTAAATGCTTAGGATCAGTCAGATACAAAATTTACTTCCCCTCTTTTCACAAACAAATTCAGTCTTAGTTTATTTGTTTATTTTTTTTTTAAATTTTGCTTACTTAAAAAAAAAAGCCAATATGTAAGTACTCTGTGTGTATGCATTGCCTATGCGCCAGAAGAGGGCATAGGATCCCATTACAGATGGTTGTGAGCCACCATGTGGTTGCTGGGAATTGAACTCAGGACCTCTGGAAGAGCAGCCAATGAGCACTCTTAACCACAGAGCCATCTCTCCAGCCCCCAGCCTTAGTTTCTTTATCAGTGAAAACCAAGACTGAGAGAGAAATCTCAAGAATTTTGACATATGGCTTAAATGAAGGGTGGAAAACTCCACTAAGTATTTAGCATACCACTTGGCTCCTGGCTGGTATATTGTTACTAACATTATTATGCTTCGCTGGAACGTTGACTTCCCAGTAAGATAATTATTAACTTAAGAAGAGTCTGTAGCTATACTGTACATGTGCTTCCAAGAGAGTCTCACCAGCAGGAGTCACATACCCAACAAACTCGTTTCACTAGACGACAGCAGCGTTTGACCAGGGCAGAGAAAGAGCAACTCCTCACCCACGAAGCCACGCTATGGAGACTACTGTGAAGCTACAGCAAGATGGTACATTTTCCAGACGATATAAGAAATATGTTGCAATTGAAGAGTATTATTCAGGGGATAATATGGTGCTTTATGATTTCAGCAAACAGAGTAAGACCCCCCAAAAAAGGGCTACTTTTTTTTTTTTTTCATTTCAGGAAAATGAAAAATTGAGGAGAATGTAGTTGTGAAAGCTTTAATTCTGAAATACTAGCAGGGTGAAAACACAGTGGCATGGGGACACGGGAGTTGGGTAGCTCAGATGTCAGGATAACAGAACATCAGAAGGCAGGGACCTCTGAGTACACCCGGTTAAGCCTCAGAAGGCCAAGGTTCTCAGAGGCCAACAGAGTCAGTGCAGCAGTACTACCCTCAGCCCTGGGACCCTGGAGCCTCAGAAATGTGTTTCTGAACTAACAAGAAGTAGGGCCACTTGGTGGATAGACACGGTTTGCAGATTCTGAGATTCCTCTCCATACAGGACACGTTTCCTGGAAGATCCGGAGAGGCATCTGGATCTGCTGCTGTTGGCCTTGGCGATTCTTTTCGCCCATGATATGGGGTACGGTGCAATATCCTTGTCCTTTCTGTGCCTCTCTAAAGCCCACAGTACAGACTATTTGGTTGGTGAAAACCAATTCAGGATCCTTTTATCTCCACATTAAATCCCCAGGGCCAGCTGCTTTTATATGGAAGTCCGCACAGGCTGGGCCTGCTCTACTGACCACTAGCAAGAAAACAAAGAAAGAGGAAAAAAAAATGATGATGTAGGCTTTTGGGGGTTGGCATAGCAATCGGAAGGGGGGTGTTAGTGGTTGTTAAAGATGCCATTTCTAGGCAGCCATGAAAGAAGACAAGGGCTCATCTTCTCCTTGAACAACAAAGACTCCAGCTAATTTTAACTAGAGTTGGCTCTAAAAATCCCTGCAGTTGACTGTGAGTCACTGGCCCTTAGGGAGTAGGAAGGAGTCAGAGGGTGGTGGTGAGAGGGGTGTGTATGGGCGCTCTCGAGAGCGCGAGTGCATGTGTGTGCGTGTGAGTGTGTGTGTGTGTGTGTGTGTGTGTGTGTGTGTGTGTGTGTGTGGTGTGCCTGCCCATGCGTACGTGTGTGCAAACCACCGTGTATAATCTCCCAGTGCCCAGAGCCCCGGAGATCCTTGAACAGTTCAGTAGCACAGGCCAGATTCATTAAAAACCCTGGCTACAGGCCAGCAGTTAAAATTGAAGCAGCATATTTATTGCATTTTGTTCAAATAAATCTGAAAACGTGTGAATCATATTCCTTGGAGAGATTGGGAGAAGAGGTAAACAGCATCAGGCTAATACTTAGAAGCCGTGATAGAAAGAGAATGGAGACACCGAAGGGTCTGCTGCCACAGGAACTCAGGGCTGCTAGCCCTTTGTGGGTGACCAAAGGAGGCCCACTCTCCCACCCTGCTCCCTCTGGGCTTAGTCTTGGCCTTGGCCTAGGTGAGGTATGGCCTCTGCTCTCTGCCCTAGGTTTCTCAGATTGTTCCCTGGTTTCTCCCACCCTGCTTCCTGGGAGCAATTTCTCCCTGACACGGCCCGCCATTCCACTTTACCACAGCAGCTGCAGAAATTAGATTCAATTACAGGTTTTCCTAAAATAGTATGTAAGAGATAATCCCCCCCCCTCACACACACACACTCACTCACACCATCCCCACCAGTCCAGTTCCTAGGAAGCTCAGCAGGAGCTCAGGCTAATTACTGAAGCAAAGGCAACTAGCTGGCCTTCAGTGCTACACCTGGGCTGCAGTCCCTTCTGTCGCTATTGAGAGCCTTTGGGAAGCTTCAGGGGGCTTGCCTGCTTAAAGGAGTCACAGCTCAATAGGTGGAGACTGAGAATTTGGGAGCCTCGGTTTCTTTAAGTATAAAATACTAATAATGCTTCTCGGATGGTAATTAGGAGGAATTAATGTGTCTTATAAATGCTCCCGAGTCAAGAATGTAGTGTCTTCCCACCCAGTAGCCCATTCTTTACTCCTACCTCTAAAAGATATGACTTATGGGCCTGGGCATGTAATGTGCAGATTCTAGTTTCCTCTGTTCAACCCGTTTGTTGTCGTAGTATCATTTTGCTACCAACCGCTTGCCACCAGGACAGATTAGCAGGTGCAAAGTGTCACCTAAAACACCCGCCTTTATTATATTAAAGAGTATTTTTTTTTACATTTTCAAAAGCTCTTTGGTCTTTCGACAAACACAGCAAGCATGGTGCATGGCTGGGTTGTCTGAGGCACGTTCACGGTCACCCAAGAAGATCAAGTGTGTCTGTGTCACACTGAAAGCCCTTGGGAAGGCAGGAGCACGTGCATTTAAGCAGTTTGCACGTATTAACTGGTATTAGGTTCATAGGTAAAGCTTCCATGATGAGATCAGCAAAGATGAATTCAGCTAAGTCATCAGCAGCGAATCCATAAATCTAGAAGGTCTGAGTCAGGGCCAGAGTGAGACGACCTGACACGTGACCTAGGGACCCCTTCTTGCTCAGAATCCTAGGAATAAAGTAGGAAAGATGGCCAAGCTACACTTCCACGTTAGCAATCTAGTCTGCTCCCTCCTCAGTGTTGTGGCAAACCCAACTCCTTTTCTGTTCTGTCTACATTCACAGACACTGCTCTGTAATCTTGGTGACCTGGAGACTAAGGAGCCCATGGAGACTTACCTTACCTGCCTGTGGCTTTCTCTTCTAGTTCTGGAGCTCTAGATGCTATTTAGATACCTCTTGGCCAGAAACAAAAGACAGACAAGACCAAATCACTTACATATCCCCATGCTCCATTTCATATTACTATGACCCATTTTCTAAGATCTTATATTCATTCCCACTTTAAAGAGGAGAAAACTGAGATAGAGTAAATCATATTTTATCATCAAAATTAGAAGTTAAAATCCAACCCAAAGAATCAGACACTGAAGTCCCTCTGTGTTTGTCCCCCGAGTATGTGCCAGGGGGAAATGAACTAAGTAGCTATTAGCCCAGATGTTAACAGAAAGCTAAATTAAGTTTTCTGGTTAAACCAAGAGTGTATTTAATAATGTGTTCTAATCTAGAGGAGCCTATCACTGCTGCCCCAGTTAAATTGTTTTGTTCGTATGTCACACAAGAAGACAGACATGAACTTCTTTTCCTAAGGAGGATGGATGCACTCCAAGTCTTCTGCACAGCGGCCAGTCATTTGCTCCTTTCATTTTTATGGTAGGTGAGAGAGAGCTAGGGGAAGACTCAGAAGCCAGTGACTGAAACTGGAGCTAACTGGGATCTGAGGGACTGGAGTTGACTCCTTTAAGCCTTGAAATCCTCACCTCCTTGCTCAGGACCCTGGAGAGGTCGGTGATTCCTGAGAGATAGCCTAGGCTATCTTTACAATATCTTCACCCTACATTCTGACTTTAGCTCTGTCGCAGTCATTAGATCTCTCTATCCCTCCCACTTTGGGGGAATTTCAGGTCCCAAACTCAATGCTCACTTCGTGGTACTGCCTTGGAGTTGTGAAAGAAATGTTTTCTGCCAAACATCAATTGCTTGCCGAATGAAAGAATGAACATATTATTGAATTAAGGCAGACTCTGAGAAGAAAGCAAGTTGTTTAAATACATCTAAGTATTCCCAAGTGTCTTGGATGCCACTGGTATTTTGCTGAGAGCAAATTAAGCAAGAGAATGGGAGAAACCTGGTGGGTAAGTCAACATGATTAGAGCTTCAGACCTCCACCTTGACTGGGATTGCTGGTGACTGGCACAAAGTAAGACCACAGCACAGACAAATGTGCTTAGGCAGTCAGTGTCTAGAAACTGTGGCTCTGTCAAGATGCCCAGTTAAGGCTGGGGCAATCGAGTTTATGTCATGTGTTATCAAATGTAGAACACTTAGGAGGGCTTGAAAGTAAAAAAAAAACAAAAGAAAGGCTCTTTGTCTCCTCGAATCATATGGACCACTAAGAGTGCCAGAGAGGAGTGTGCTGTGACTGCCACCAGCCCATTAACACAACTTCCACTACAGATGTCTGCAGAGCACTCCTTCACCTGGAAGCCATCTACACAGATGTCAGTTTGCTAGAAGCCATCCCCACGCCTGTCCAAGCCCACTGGACCGCCGCTGCCCAGGCCTGGTAGGTGATGGTATTATCCATGTCCTTATGTCTTTATGATGCCTTTGTACTTAGGGCCTTGGTAATCCTGGGGACAACAAGATTATCTATTTCCCCAGGGATAGCCTATCCCCACAAAGAGCAGAGAACTCCCCTGGAATGCATCTTTCACATGCAAACGAACCAACTGAGTCCTTACCTGCCAAACCCCTCCTTTATGGAGCTTTTAACTGTCTTATTTTTCTTCTTCAGGAGTACGCAGAACCAGGTACTAGGTCACCAACAGCAATTTCTGTACCCTGCAGCTCACTGAAATGAGGCAGCTAGCCAATTCTAAATCCATCTAGATAGCCTCCTCTACTCCTTCCTATGAAAACTATCATAAAGCTCGCTCCGACACACTCGTTCCCCTCACCTCTCTGCCTGCTCACTGATGACGCTGGTTCTTTTGTAAGTGCTCCTGCAAGACACACCATTGCTATCCCTTCTGTTTATAGGGATCTGTGAGCATACATGTCTTCCTTCATAAAAATCATTTCCATGTCTGTGTGCCATTCCATATGTGATTAAAACAAGTCCTGGGACCATTCCGGTCTACCCTTCTCTGTCTCCAGGGTGACAAAGATGGGGAGAGCTTCTCTCCTACTGTAAGCTAGCCATGGTGGCAATTTTATTTTTTTTGTGACACAATCTTTCACGTATTTAAAAAACTTCAAGGGTTTCTGATAATCAACAATAATCAATAAATACAAAGTGTTTTCATATCTGGGGCATTTTTTCATGGATTCTTTTATTTCATTCATACACTCTCTACTTGCCACGTTGGAAGAATAACTTATTGCCCCGAATCACACAACTGGACAGGCATGGCCTTTAGACTCAGTTAGTCAGGCCTGCTCAGGCAATGCATGTAGACAAATACACCCTGATGGGTAGGGGCAGCCGTGCCTAGGCAGCAGGTCTTAGAAGATCAATGAGATTATTATGTATAGTTCCATAAGCTGTTCAGCTAAGGCCAGCTTGCATGCTGGCAGTTGGTTGGCTAGCTCTTTCCAGCCTGGCCTCCGGAAGCAAGGGATGTTGTACCTGTTTACAAATCAATCAGGAAGGTGAGCAGATTATCCAGCTGCGTTTTTCATTTTTTTTTCCTGGTTCTGTTTGCTTGTTTGGTCCTAGTGAGACTCTTTGGTTGCAGAGACACCACTTGCTCACCAGCACTGAGGATGCAATTGCTGCAATAAACCAGTGCATGCCACATTATGCTGTCTGAGGTCCTGGCTGCGGTGAGAGCTTCCACACGGGAAAGAAAACTTCTTTGGACGATCTTGCTGGCTTATGTGCTTAATCATTGACTAGATTCCTACAAAAGCTCACAGGGGTGAAGGTCGTGTCTATCCCTTGGGTGTCGTCTCTCCTACCCTACAAGTCAGTCATGTTTTTAATGAAATGGAATCAATTTTAGTTGTGTTTTATGTGTTAATACTTCATTTACTTTTAACAGACTGTACCCCTAGAACTGCTGCACAATTCTTTAGTGTTCTCAGAACATCAATATCAGCAGATCATTTGATTTCTCCAGATCACATGACTTACGCAATCTGCTCAGCATAGTTTATAAAGGTATCACTTGTCTTTTGAAATCAGAGCTTTGTTGTGCCTTTCAAACCCTGCTTGAAGTTAACCATGCTCTGATGAAACTACTCAGAGTGACTCAGCTTGAAGTTTTTCACCTGTAAATATTACCAGTGCTTCTTTCTATGTGGCTACTGTAGGATTGGGGAAGTTGTGAGCACGTACTCCTAAATGCTTGGTATTTATCAGGATGTCTTAGTAACATGTGATAAACGCTCAGTAGCTCAGTATGTGCTCTTATTGTTGTAATTGTGAATTAAAGGGAACAGGGGGAAGCGTAGACAGTGTTTTGTTGCTGTTGTTTTGTTTTGGGGGGGGG
>JADRCD010230287.1:0-18669 GCA_019843815.1 Montemys delectorum
ATGTGTGTAAGAGAGTGGCTTGCATTTCGTTTTTTACCTACTGTTGGCTCTTGCTGTTGTTATTGCCCAGGGTCGCCCGGGAAGTGAATAAGTGGTAGAGCCAAACTTTGCACTATGGCCTAGATATAGCCTTACTCAACCTATGTCCTTCACTGTTTCTTCATGGAATATTTGCTACCTAATAAAGTCATGAATATTGAGGAAGATATATATTGATTACAACTTTTTCCTTTCCTAATGTCTCTTAAATATTAAATACGTAAGAAGTACTATATACTATTGCAAGTAGTTTGAAGTTACTCAATTTGTAGTTCAGTTTAACAGGGGTCAGGAGTCTTTCATTTCGACATTATTGGATCAGGAGAAAAAGAAGAAACATTTCTATTGCAAGAGGGTATTGTTACCATTTTAGAAAGAAGAAAACAAAGCCTCATTTGTCTTGGAACTTTTAGAGTCACCTGCCAGAGGCAGAGCTGCAGTTTAAACATGTAATCAGCTGATGTAGTTTGTGTTTCTATCAAATTCTCAAACACAAACAGGCAGGATGGGTCATGAAGCCACTGGACATGGTCTGTTGATCCCCATCTCCTAGTCTGTCTTCTCACAGGAGAGGCCCTTTCAACCTCAGTAGTTGGCTATGTTTGCTCAGGGTCTGTGAGAGCAAGAAAAGGCAGTATAGGGTGATGTTGGCTTTAACTTGATTTCTCCCTTTTGCCTTCTAGAACATGTGCTTCCACTCTCTAGGCCTCCTGTCTGTCATACCTAGCCAGGCATACTTTTTGGTTTTCTACTTTTCTCCTGAGTCTTTTAAAGTACCCCCCCCCCAGTTGAAACTAACTTCTCATTTTCTCAATGACCATGAATATAATATTTAGCTGAAAGAGGAACTTAGGTATAGAAGTTAGACAAAGCACAGGTTTTGAAAATAGTCTTTGCTTGGTTCCTGCTACATGAGGAATCCATGCTTCCTCATTTATAAAATGCTGTGGAGTCATGAGTATCTATTAAGCTAATGCTTTGAAGGCATTATGTTTTCCTGGCCCATACTATTGTTGGTGGTCAAGGTAGTTATAGTTTAGAGGCAGAAGCCAGTTGTAAAAGTTGAGTATATGGAAGACGAGAAGGGGCTCCCTTTGCTTCTAATTATTAACCATAATTCTTTAGTTCTCCCTTGTATGCTAGAAAGACAATAGCAAGCTTAACACACAATATTTGATACTCTCAAAACAGAAAATATCACTTTATAGTATTGGTCCTTGAGCTATAAGAAATAAAATTCTTCAAGCGTGTATTAGGTTTTTCTCTCTTATTGTTCCTTCTGGGAAACAGGTAGAACTTCTCCCTCCTCACAGTGTCTTTGGTGAAATCCTGTATCTGCAGGTATTGCTGCACGGTGTGGTGATCTCAGGACTTACAGTTTGCTTGTTGCTGAGGATGGTTCCTAACTGGACACATATTTGAGATGGCTTGTATGCTTTTCTTACTAGAAGTCATTTGTACCAAGACTTTAAGAAATGACTGAGTTTAAATACATGACCAAGTTGCATTGCCTTGAGCTTGGTTGCTAGAACAGTGAATTAATTCTGGACTTTCAAGTGTCCTTTGTAGTGGATCTCACTTTTTCCTGGCCTGAACAAGTTACAAGGTCATAACTGACCTCACAGTAACGATGTGGCAGCAGGAGAGAGTAGAGCAGCAGCTAGCATAGGCTTAATGCCTCTGGCACTTGGCATGCTCTCCACACACCAAGTGATAATCGTGCGTGAGTCCTGTGGGGCTTGCCTCCTGACGCTTCAGTCTAGCCTCTGCCTCTGCTGGCATTCAGGAGCCTTTACCCAGAGTCCTTGCTTCTTCCTTCAGGCTAACATTCTCCCTTCTTTATCCAAAAATGAACTCTGCAGTACAATACAACTATTACCCTTTGTGAACCCTCCCTTACGTTTTCTTTTCCCTGATTATGAATTGCACCTACCCTTGACTAGTTCCTCTCTTTATCATGTATAGTGAGTGGCTATGCACCTTTTGATGTCTTCATTTATTTAACCCTTGGCACCCATAGAAGTAGACACTATTTAAATTTAGCAAATGAAATCCTGTCCCTACTAGAAACTTCGGGTTTCAATTTTCTCGTTTCCAGTTAAAAGGAACTCTAGATCAGTAAAGAAGGACTGTTGATACTAAGTACAGGAGACAACGTTCTTCTTCTTTTTTTTTTTTTACAGATTTATTTTATTTTATGTGTATGAGTACACTGTAGCTGTACAGATGGCTGTGAGCCATCATGTGTGCCTGTTGGGAATTGAACTGAATACCTCCTCCGGCCTGCTCGCTCCGGCGTAATTCACTGTAGCTGTCTTTCAGACGCACCAGAAGAGGGCGTCAGATCTCATTACGGGTGGTTGTGAGCCACCATGTGGTTGCTGGGATCCAAACTCAGGACCTTTGGAAGAGCAGTCAGTGCTCTTACCCGCCGAGCCATCTCGCCAGCCCAACAAAATTCTTAAAGACTAAAACCTTCTAGAAGAAATACTTTGATAAGTCTATTCAGACTGTCACACCCTGCAGTGAATAAATATTACACCGTCCTTGTAATAGCCACTCTGTGAGGTCCCCTTGAAAACCTGCATTTTAAAGTTACTTCCAGTAAAATTGTGGTCTTGATCTCAAGAGACTACATGATTGTGGGTTGTATGGGTAATGGAATTCATAATAGTATTTCCAACCCACACAGGTCTGACTTAAGGCTGTGCCACAGGAGTTCCTAAAAGGCTTTTTTACTTTAGTCTAAGGAAAATAATACAGAGTCGAAAATTCCTGTAAGTTCTTCTCTCAAACAAGTGTACGTGAAAAATTTATTTTCATTAACCTTAAATATTAAAAGAAACATATAGTGTACAAGATTGTCTTACATGTATGCCACGTCCCCCATACAGAGCAGATTTATATGTATGATATCCTATAATTTTGAGTTACAGCAGTTGTTTAAGACAGTATCAATCTTTTATAAAGGACAAATATCACAATCTTAAATCAAATTTGGCTTTAACATTTACTTAGTAATCTTGAAGAAGTTGTGCTTTTTTGATACATTCTTTGTGTTGTAAAACATATTTTAATAATATCTACTACAAAGCCATGATACGTTATGGTTTGCTCATTGTTTACTATTTCTTTCTGAGCTGACTTTTTCAAAGTTTAATATGTGTTAATAAGTGTCCATGTTGCCTATATGAAATACTGGGCACTAGTCTCTCATGTATACATTACTTAGTTAATATTCATATCTGCTATAATATTCATCTTACAGTTAAGACTGTTGGAGCCGAACTGGCTGATAGTGGCTGGTTCCGTGTTGGTGCAAGGAGAACTGGCTTTCTCAGAACACTACTACCCTTACAAACCCTGTGTAGTAAGCATCTTGTTGGACCTCCTTTCTGTCAGACATTGTGGGGACTGTGCAGAGTTGAGTTAGATATTAGGGTCGACAAGCTACCACAGTGTAGTATCTCACACATACCAACCTTCTCTGAATCTCAGGCTTTGGCATCTGTGCGTCAGATACACGTTCTCTGTAGCTTTTTTTTTTTTTTTTTTTGATAAAAGACAGCAAAGTTCAGGTGTATTTACAGTAAATATTTACTATTTCATACTTAACGGAAAGAGTTTGCCACTTCTGCTTTATACTTAGGGCAACAAAATACCCACCAAGCCACCTGAAGAGAGGCCCGTATGCCATCTTCTCAAGACAGAACAATTTAAGTGGAAGTAATATGCATTGAGTGTAAAGTAAAAACAAAGGAAGTAGATGTAAACGTACAAAGCATTAGGCCACCAGCCTGGCTCTCAGTGGGATACCTGCTTGTTTAGTGCACTCTTAGGAAGTTAGAAGCAGCCACAGAAGGACATTGCTTGTGTGTTGGATTGATTGTGAGTAAGAGATCAGGGAGCATAAACCCAGCATACTGACTGGAATACTGCCAGTCAAAGATGCCATCGTAACTTAAAACAGATAGAACTGCACATGGCATGCAGAACCCTTCAGTATTTCTCCCTAGGATTTGATTTATCAACAAGAGTTTCTTTTAGTAATTGAATTCACATTTGAACTGTACATTTATTACAATTAATTAAAATAAAATTGGGCACATCTAAAGCCATAAATGTTTCTTAGTCTTAAGCTGGGGACTCTCAGGATGTCTAGTTCTGTGTCAGCTACTGTGGTCACAATAAAGTCATTGAATGATTCTGGCCTCCAGTTCTCTTACTTGTAAATGGGTCAAGAGTAGGTAAGGTCTTAGCTTGCTTTTTAAAAAGTACAGTTTTTGACCATTGACTTAACATGACTTTTTAATTTTTTCTAAAGAATTTAATGGGAATGTGTTTTATTTAAAAAGTGTTTTCATTTCCTTGAATTCTCGTTCTGTGCTATGAATACAGACATAGATACAGACAAGATAATAGATTATGATACTTGTCTTGAGGTAATGTATCAAATCTTTTTTAATTAATACAAACTGATTTGCTCCGCCTGGCATTCAGAACAGAGAAATAGGGGAGATAGTGCACTCTGGGGGAGTTGTTAGGTTGCATCTGAGCCACACCCTCAAACTTCCCTTGTCACTAAAGACAGCCGCCTTCCGTTTTTTTCCTTGAAGTGCTTTTCTCTCTTTTGTCTCTGCTGTATACATGCTTAAGTTACACAGATCTGTCTCTAGCTCATAGCACTATGGGGGTATCTTTTAATATCCCTTCCTGGACTAAAGGCATGCACATGCACAAATCAAAGTAGAGAGGTCTGAAAGCTCTTTTAATGTGATTCCCCCATGCTTTACAAAGAGATTTCCTTACAGAGCTTGAAAAATACACGTCAAGAAAACAAGTAACTTTTTTTGTGCTGCTTTGCTTTGCTTTTTGTTAACTGATCTATGTTTTCTTTCTTTTCTTTTCTTTTCTTTTCTTTTCTTTCCTTTTCTTTTTCTTTTTGGTTTTTCAAGTCAGGGTTTCTCTGTGTAGCCCTGGCTGTCTTAGAACTTGCTCTGTAGACCAGGCTGGCCTGGAACTCAGAAATCCGCCTGCCTCTGCCTCCCAAGTGCTGGGATTAAAGGCGTGTGTCACCACTGCCTGGGTTAATCTATGTTTTCTTAACATGAGTTGGTTTTATAAATACATTTTTGTCACTTCTTGCTCAGCGTAGGCATATGCTGCACCATTACTTTTAATGACCACACAGCTATCCTTGGCTCTCTTCTTTTTCAATTCCAGTTTAGAGCTGGACCTTACCTGGGAAAGGTATTTGACCAATTTTTGTTGAATGAATAGAAAAGATAAACCTATAATTTATCAACCTATGCAAAGAATTTTCACCTTGTGTTCTCGAGATTATGTTTTTAATAAGGTTCCTACCCCTTCCTACCCCTCAGGAAGATTCATTGTTATGGGTTAATCAAATTCTCAAATAGGCCATTGATCTCCAGACTACTTGGGAACCATTACAAGCAGTTCCTAATTTAGGGATGTGGAGCTGATGAAGTTTGTGTTATGTGAAGGTGGGTTTTGCAACAAATCACCTCAGTCAATAGGAGGTCCTTTGTTCTGATAAGAGTAGAACCTCTCCCACCCCCACCCCCACCCTGAGTCCTACCTACCTTTTTTTTAGTAACAAGAGTTTTCTCTGGACTAGCAAAGTTGATGCTTAATCAGAGCATTTCTGTTTTAACACAGACGGTACTGGAAATACTTTTATTTTCCATTCTGTATCCATTTAGCAGGTAATTAGTAGGTGCCTACTGTGTGTACTCAGTGCTGTTCTAGATACTACACATAAATAGCTGTGAATAAGTCCAAGCCTAAAGTCAAAATCCTAAGGCATGAGCATTCCAGGGAGATCAAGCATTCTAGGTATATGGTGCAAAAATTAATAGTAACTTTCTAGGTAAAATGTTCTCTGTTTACTAGTTGAGCATTTCTAGATAGTCCATTACAGGTAATTACAGGTAGACTTTTTTTTTTTTTTAAATCTTAGGCTATTTGTAAATATCAGCTGTTATTTTCATATTTGTAAACAACCAGTTTTGAGGTTGATATAATTAGCTTCTAATTAGCACATATTTACAGCTAATATTTATTAGGTATTTTTTGTAATGGTCTAGGAGAATAATAAAAAACAAAATTTATTCTGGGCCAGAGACAAATCAACTATGGGACCTCCAGTTGCTTTCAAGTGTGATGGGACAAGGACTGTCCTTCACAGCCATTGGAAGCACTTAAATATTGTCTTTGGGTATCAAAGTTTCCTTCAGGAATATTTGACTGGGTCTTGACAGTTGCCCTAGTTGAGGGAGTAGGAAGAAGCCTGAGTATCCTTTCCAGAAGCAAAGGATGTGCTAGGCACTAGGAGCATTTAGATGTTGCTGGAACTCTGACCTAAAGCATTAGATGGTCAAAGGCTAGACTGCAGAAATGATATGGAACTCACACTGAGGAATGGATTCCTTCTGAGAGGCGCTGGCCAGAGCTGCCTGAGGATGGGGTTTACATTTTACAGAGCTTTCTGTAGGATTCAGTCCATGTTGGAAAGGAGGACACTTAGTGGGACTCTGATGAGGTGGTGGTGGATGGACGTGCATTTAACAAGTTGTAGTAGAAGAGTGAAGAATGGGGATGTTACTGTGTGACTGACTTGTGAGGCTTTGACCTTGGCAGCCAAGTCGAGGAAGGAAGGACGGATGTGGAAGCATTTGCAGAAGATGGAATGACACTTAGGGAGCTGCCTGTGATCCTAGCTCCACGGAATCTGACCTTTTCAGGCACATAAGCTCAGTCATACATGTACAGATAAGGTAATAGTGTATACATGCACATTAAAATAAAAATGAGTATTTTAAAGTGTATATTACCGATGTATAATATGGTTACATACACATGTCTGTCAGGTGGCATTCCTAGTCTCTGAAAATCTTACTAGATAATTTCTGTCGCTGACCATAGCAACTGTCCAACTAAAACTGATGTTCTAGATTGAGATTTCCATGGGCTCTTTGCATTTGGAGGATAACTGTGGTGCCAAGGCCCTAGGTTACTCTAGGTAGGCGGTAATCTCAGTGCACTGCCCTGCTTGGATCTGTGTCTCTCTGAACAGACAAGTAAACAGACATTTAGAACTATGTGGGCAAAGACTTGGGAGAGGCTGGGGGGTGGAGATCTCTGTAGGAACTTGTGTTTGTCAAAGATTAGAAAAGCGCAGGTTCTGACTAGAATTTGGGCTTGTTCAAATTAGTTTAAAATACCTGAAATCTTATCTTTAGTAGTGTTATTAATAGCTTAGGGACTGATTGTTATGTTCTCTAGCAAAGCTGTTCAGAATGACTATCTGAAGTTTGTCACTTGCTTCTCTTGGCATCACAGAAACAATAGGTGGACGTGATGTGGTACTTTCCCATGATAAGGCTTCATTTCATCCTTTACATTTTAATGAGCTTTGACTTAATGTTGGACAGTAGTCATGTTAAAGAGCAACTGTCCGAGTCTGTCCTGTTTATGAAATCTGTTAGCATTCTCAAAGGGAATGTTTTATGTTCTCTGAATGTTAATTATGAATTCTGTTCAGAGACACAGCATTACATTTAAGACTGTAGACTGGAATCTTATATTAGGACATTTTGGAATGTAGCCTCGGTATTTTTTAAGATTTGTCTTTTAAATTATGTGTATGTGTGCCTGTCTATATATGCTGGTGTTTATACATGAGTGCCAGGTGCCTCTAGAGGACCAGAGAGGGCTGTGGAGCCCCAGGCTGCCCAATGTGGGTAATGTGAACTAAATATGGGTCCTTTGTAAGATCAGTGCATTCTCTAAACCACTGAGCTGTTTCTCTACACACACATACATACACAGACCAATTTTTATTTTTATGTATATCTGTGTGTCTCTGTGTTCAGTGTGTATGTGGGTGCTCATGGAGGCCAGAAATGAGCATCAGATCTCCAGAAACTGAAATTGCAGGCTTTGGGGTCTACCCCATGTGAGAACCGAGCTTCTGTCTCCTGGGAAAGCAGAAATCACTCTTCCCTGCTGGCTTCCTCCCGAGCCTCCTCAATATTTAAATGTAATTTTGATAAATTTCATGTTAACTATATTACAGGATTTTTATCACCCATTTTTGCCTTATTTTGCTATTGAATGCATTTAGCACATTTTTTTTTTCTTTCTTTCTTTCTTTCTTTTTTTTTTTTTTTAAAAAGAAGACCCTTTGTTCTGTGAACAAAGGCCCTGGTTCTTTTCATTTGAGTGGCTTGGTCCTCTTTACCAAGTCTGCTCCAGGTTTCATCTTGGTTGTTTGTACTGTCTCTAGTGTTCAAGATTCCCTTGAAGTGTCTAAACAATCCAGAATGTCCTGCCAATGTCATTATTATGTCTGGTCTTCCCCTCCCACATTGTCTCTGTTGATGTCTTTCCCAGGGCACCTGCCTTCATTTGCACCCATCAATGTCTGCTAAACCCAAGTGGAGGCTTCTGTGTCCCTTCTCACTGGCTCCTTCTGCAAAGTTGCCCCCAGCCCAGGCTCCCGTAACTTAGCTTTGACTCCTCTCTACTCTTGAGTGTTCTGCACCTATCTTTCTCCAGGCTCCCTTTCTGTGTCTGAGGTATTGGTATGCTTGACCATATATGTGATTCTTCAAGGACTCTTACTCTGTCTTTTTCAGCAAATATCAGGGCATCTTGCATGGACAGTTACGGCTCAGTGGTAAATGAATTATCAACTTGTTGCTGTAATATTCTTTCTAAGGGAGCAATGCTGCATCTCCTGTTCATTTGTGACACTTATTAATTCAACAATAATGGAACTATAATCTACATGATTATTGTTGTAATTGTCATAGAGCACCTACCTTTAGGTGGCTGAAATCCTGGATCTTAAAATTAGTTTAAAAAAGTTTAATAGCGTGGTAGCTTTCTTACATACCGAGAATAACTAAATGGGCTGTAGGGAAGTCATATCCACAATATGCCAAAAATTCAACTAACAAATGCATGAATAAGGCTAAATGGCCAAAATTCAGTAAAATATGTTACTTTTTTTTTTTTTGAGTAATTATACAAACAATTCTGGATGAGGATACTTAACACATAGATTTTTTTTGTCTGTACCTAAATTCATTATTAAATTTAATTTAGTTCTTTGAATGGCAAGGTGATCTGTAAGACTAAGTAGTGAGAAGAGATGTAATTCTTAACAATAATGAATACAGTTTGAAGGGGGTGGGAAATTCATACTAAAACCACAAGCAAATAAAGAAGCTTTTGATTATCCATTCTGTAATGCCAGCAAAGTTAGCTTCTGGGAAAGGAAAGGAAAAATCCATTCCATTATTTTTAAAATTAATAAATTCCAGAATTATATAATGGTGAGTATTAAAAAGGCAAACTAAGCAGGAAAAACAATAAAAAAAATTAAGAAAAGAAGCAAAAAAAGACTTCATGAATGTAAAAGTGTGGAGTTTTCTTACATTTGATAATGCATTCGTGTGTTTCTATAAGATGAACTGTTCATCTTATAGTTCTTACCAGGAACTGTGCTGCCAAGGAACACAAGCATTTTTTTGTCAAATCTAGACAACATAGTGAGACCATGTCTCAAAATTTCGGGCATAGGGACAGTACCATTAAAAAATGTATGATAGATACATAGATCAATGTGTGTCCTTATATGTAATGAGCACTTAGGAATAAGAAAAGAATAGCATTCTGAGATTATAGGGCAACTAAGAGCAGACAGAATCATATGAAAATTTAAAATTGTCAAAAAAAAAACCCTAATGCCAATATAAATGAAAAAAGTACAAATGGCACCATGGGAAGATGTAATTTTACTAGATTAAAATTTACTAGTTAATAAGCATAATGGACACATGTCATTATTGGCAGTATACAAATGTCGGATTGATTTGGAATGCAGTGTAAAGCTTCGCTGTCTCAATAGTTGCTTTTCTTGTGATTTATCCTAAGATAACTGAGATACATATTACTTGTTGTTTACAGATCACTAGAACTTAGTAGTATTGTCTGTGGCCAGGAATCTCTGTGCAGTTGGGAGCAAGGGATTTGCTCTCTCACAGTTCCACAGTTAGATGTGGGCCAAAGCCTCCAGCCATCTTGAGGCTTGGCTGGCAGAGAGGCCCCTTCCAGGCACACTCTTGTGGCTGTTGGGAGGCTCCAGGCCTTTCCTAGCTTTTGGCTCCAGAGATCAGGTCCTGTTTCCCCAAGTCTCCCTGGAGCTACTTTTACAGTACAGGAGGTAGCCTGCTTCAGGGGAAATGGAAGACCTTCTCTGCATGGTCATACCTTAGAAGTGACTTCTCATTTGGTCTGCTAGAGTCTGTTTGCTAAGGAGTAAGCAGGGTGCAACGGTATTTGAAGAAAAGATTGCCCAGGTTCTCGGGAGTATGCTGCCTTTACATGTTACTATGCAAATGTGTTCATTATGGCTTTGTGAATTCTTTTTAATAACAAGAAAACAGCAATTACCACGCAGACACCAAGAAATAGGCATTGTTGATATTTCTGCATCGAGAGTGATGGAGACAGTAATTCCTTGGGTTCTAAACCCTGCAGTATACCATTCCAGTCTAACTTGGCTTCAGAGCATAACAACGCCATGGCTCATAAGAGTATTGATGTTTACTTAGTAAGATGTGAGAGACTCACAAGTTTTTACCTACTGATCTGTATATGGACTTTGCTTAGAGGTAAGAAAAATTAGTTGCTAAATGTTCTCTTTCAATAGTAGTAGAGTAGAATAGTAAATTCTTATTTAAAGTTTAATTTCCTTCTAAGTCTATCATTTGCAAATATTCCCTTGATAGTTGTTCGAGTGCTTCATTCATATTTTAGATCTCTACCCTAAAAACACAGCCCTGACAAGACTTATAGAGGTGACTTTGCACTTGATAACAAATCATTACCTTTAATCTACTTCCTAGATTACTGACCTCTCCTTACCCAACTATCTGATGGCATCTTCAGTTGGACTGCTTCCGACTCAGCTTCTGAATTCTTACTTGGGTACCACACTACGGACTATGGAGGATGTCATCGCAGAACAAAGTGTTAGTGGATATTTTGTCTTTTGTTTACAGGTGAGTCCAAGGCCGGGAGTTGCCTGGCCTTACTACCCTTTGTTCTGTTGATTAACCTAATGTTTCCTTGACCACAGTTGAAGGGTTGTTTCCTTTTAGATAGTTGTTTCAATAATAGTACTTTACATTTGGATGACAGTTTTAATTGTGTGGACACCCAGAAATACCTGGACATGGTCAGATGTATTGAATAGCCTCTGTAAAATCATAAGAAAACAGTCATAAAAATAAGATTCCTTTACGGGAATTGTTTTTAAAATCATTGCAGTCAAATGCTGTATCTTGACTTTGCTTTGAAAACTTTGCTGTCAAAAAATTTTGTAATTGGTTCAAGGAATTGGTTTTTATATAGGTTTAGAATTTTTGTTTTGCTTACTTTATGTGGATAAGCATGCTAATCACATAATGTTAAATTTTATGTTTTGTGCCTACAGAATATTATGTGTAATTTCTTATCTGTGTCTATTTCAAAGTACAACGAAGATTCTGACATATAATGCATTCTTAAGGGTGTTTTTTTAAAGTATGTATCATTTTCTCTTTCATAGAAATTAGAAATTTGTCTGAAATTTCTTTTTATAAATACTGTGTTTAGCTGGGCAGTGGTGGCACACGCCTTTAACCCCAGCACATGGGAGGCAGAGGCAGGTGGATTTCTGACTTCGAGGCTAGCCTAGTCTACAGAGTGAGTTCCAGGACAACCAGGGCTGCACAGAGAAATCCTGTCTCGAAAAACCAAAAAATAAAATAAAATAAAATAAATAAATAAATAAGTAAATACTGTGTTTGAGTAGAATTCCTCAATTGCTTGCAGTGTACACTGTTGAAACTTTATTTTTTCATACCATCTTTGTAAATTGCTCAACTGTAATCGTTAGTGCTTTCTAAAACTATAGAATCAACTCGTTTCTGGGACAGCTTGTTAACTCCTTTTGTTTGAATGGGCATATTTAAACTTGACAAACATAATTCTTAGCTCAGGAGAGATTTAATGCAGCTGGATTGTGAAGTGGAGGAGAGAGGAGACTCCTGAAGGCGCCATCCGTCCACATTTGATCTGCCTTGTATGTGCTCAGCGTCAAAGTTACCACAGAGTAGATGAGTTATACTGAAGTTCCTAGGTACAGGCTTTCTCTCCTGTTTCTCAGCTCTCTGCAAAGTCCACTGCTTCATTGTCATCTTCCTTCTTTCCTTTTGGCTTGAAGTAAATCAAGCTGTCTTCACTTGTCCATCCAGGCTGGTTTGTCCTGACCTCCTGTGTCCTCAGTAGACTGCCTCCTCCTTCTTTAGTACCAGACGTTTCTATGTGAGAAACTCCACATTCTATCCAAGAGATTTGTTTTTAGTCTTGTGCCTGCTCTCCAGCAAATAGTGGGAGAGAAGCTTGTGTTCTGTAGGAGGCTTGTTCCTCTGGCCTTCTTTCATTTAAATAGAGAAACTTAAGAAGGGTTTCTTATACATCCCGTTGGTTCCTCTCTTTCTTTTATACTTCTGAGACTAAGGAAGAATGTTGGTGCATGCTGGAGAAAGTCCGTGCAAAGTGTGTTTCTCCCACCCTACATGTTTAGTCCAACCCCTTCCCATACCTTCTGTATCTAGTAGGTGCCACAAATTCAGTGTGTCTTACACAGATTTAGCATCTTACTCGCACAGCCTGTAGCACACATTCTCCTAATACTGTCAGTTCTTTACATTGCATTATAGTCTATTGAAAGGTATCTATTGAGTTTTCAGAAAGTAAATGATATTTCTTTCAGGAGAAATAAAACAGTTATAGATTTAGAAACCCACTTTCCTAATGCCCAACTTACCATTTTATTTAACAGTGGTTGCTCAGTTAACAGCAAATCGCTGTTAAAAATAGCTGTATGACTTCCTACCTTTCACTTTAAGAACTGTATATTCATTAAGTTCACTTCCTTTAGTTGTATATGATATTAGTAACTGGTCTTCTTTTTATTCACAGATTGTTATAAGCATAGGCCTCATGTTTTATGTAGTCCATCGCGCTCAAGTGGAATTGAATGCAGCTATTGTAGCTTGTGAGATGGAACTGAAAACCTCGCTGGTTAAAGGCAGTCAACCGAATCCCAGTGGCTCTTCCTTCTACAACAAGAGGACCCTCACATTTTCTGGAGGTGGAATCAATATTGTATGATTCTTACAAACAAACTGTGATTGTTGAGAGCCTAGTGTGCTGTCTAGGCCTAGCAGTCACTGACCTGATGGCAGAGACAAGTGCTGTTGTATTATGGCACAAACAAAACTGACTAGTTTTTAAATTGCACAATTTTCTAAAAGCAAGAATCATTTTCTGGGTCTCTAAATGTAAATGTAGATGCAGCTTTGGCTGCCCCTTGTTATACCTGTAATGGCCTATAGGTGTGCACTTTAGTGTTTTTGAATTATTTTATTGCTGGGACTTATGAACAGAGAAATAACCCAAATATTTTTTTTTTCTGTTCAGTATCTTTATTTATAAAGCCCATGAATAGTTATATGCGTCTGTCTTTAAAGATGAGTAAAAGTATACAGTTCTCCATGGATCATTGCTGGATGTTCTTTGTTTAGGCATTCTGTCCAGAAGGGTAAGCTGGCTTGTTCATTGTTCACTTGTTTCAAGCAGACAAAGTGTGCTTTATTTTCCTTGCTTGTAAGAAAATAGCTATATTTCAGTTGAATGTATGTTATCTAGCATTATGTCACTGTGGGTCATTTACACCTTTCTGTACAAGTGTAAATCCTACATTGTGGGACTGAAGTGCTCTTAAGACCCCTTTTATTTTCACTGTGTAATAATGCAAAGTGAAAGGGACATTATTTAGCAGGTGGCTCACAAGCCCGCATTCTTCTTTGATTATATTGGTTTCACCCTTTAGACCTCATCCAAGGGCTGTCCAATAGCACTCTTACTAAACCATTTCCTCCTTTTATATTAATAATTAGGCTTTGAAATAAACATATTATTCCTATAAAATGGTGGGCTTACCATCTCTGAAGTTGTCATTCAGGTGGCCTTGTTTAGTCAGAACGCCTTGTTAAAAAGAAACAAGCTTTAAAATCATGTTTATAGTTTCAATAAAGTACTTATCTATATATGTCCCCATAGTTTTCAGCTTTAAAACTATAAGCATTAACAGAAAGCCCACATGTGTGCTGGTTCTGTATGATTGCTGTCTCGTTTGGGGCTTTGGTATCCTTTCCCTGATAAGACTCAGGAATTCTGAAATGTGAAATTGTCTCAATTCTTTTTCTTGTAGCATGTGTGTTTACTAACAGCACTTAGGACTTAGCATACAGTAATTCAACATGATTCATATGGCGTGCACTTATTTATCAGCTTTATTTTTACAATAGTTTAATTGCAAACTTAATGATGAGTTGATTTTGTTTGTTATAAATGAGACTGTAGAGCTATGGCAACGGTTTCTGGTAAGGACTTCACTTTTCTATGACTGTTCCCACCTATCAGAGCTCTCTTTGCTGCCTTTTCCTGGCAGTGAAACCTCTGCCCTGGTTACTGCTGACATAACAGATTAATCCTGTGCAAGCAGATTTTTCTAGTCTTAACACCAGAGATGAATTTGATTCACAAGGTTTTTGCCCAGTTCATGTGGTTTTCCTTCCCTTCCTGATGCATAAATTCCTTTGCCTCTGAGTAGCAGTAGAAGACCAGAGTAACTGTAACGAAAGGCACCTGGTCTACAGCGCATGCCTGGCCTCCAGACCTTTGTTATCGGTAGAAAAACACTATATATACTGAGTCCTTACTGCCTGTTTAGTTTTAAGTTTTATTTAGTTTAACCATCCCAATAAAGGAAATATTTGATTTATTCTTTTTAGTATAACTTGGCAACATTTTTCTTGTGTCTCCTTGGCTCTTTTTTGTTAAAGTGATCTTTATTTAAGATCACTATTTTCATGCTTGTTTTACAGTTCATGTATTTTGAAGTGCATTATATTTACTTAGCATTTGTAACTTGAACGACTTCACCAAATGAGTACCTTTTGGTAATTTGTAATAACTTCTTCCAAATGTTAACACTTTCCCTGGTAATTGTATTATGTATGTGAAGACAAAAGAAATAATTTTCTGTATTCTGCCAATCATAATTTTATATAATAAACCATCAACTTTTATAATAGTATGGGTTGACAATTTCTAAAGTACTAATGTAACTATACTTTCCTTTCTTTAGCATTTAGCATTTCTAAGGCACCAGTGAACGGAGTTCATTATTGCCATGTTATTTGATAGGTGCATCTGGTGGCTGGGTTATATTTATCCTCACTGTACTCTGTGCAGCAAGCATAGCTGTATTATGTTCACTGTCTCTAACCCTGGGCTTACAGCAGCAGGAGTTCCCAAGCAGGCTCTGGGCACACATTGCCTCCAGCCATATGTATTTAGGAAATCATATTCGTAGAGATGAAGTATGGTGTCCTGACGTTAGTTAACTACAGCCTAACGTTGCTTTGTATTCACTTAGAGCCCACCTAGTCTTCAATCTGGTTAAAGTTTTGTTCTATTTTTCCTGAGGTTGCCACTTTGACAATTTTGCATTACCTCTTTTAAAAACCATGTGTATATTTACTGTGCTTTTATGTCATTTTTATTTGATCATCTAATTTGTGAATAACTGAACTCTGTACTCTTGATGAAAATCATGTTATCAAGTCTCTGTTATTAGAATGTTCATTTTCAGTTTATATTCAGAAGTGAATGGATGTATTCAGAGTCAGCCATGCTCACCCTTGATGCAGTCAGTGTAACCAGCTGCTGATGTTGCACAGTGGCTTTCCCCAGTGCCCGTTCAGTTTCCTCTCGGGGAAACTGGAATTCGGTTTGTTTGCTCTCACTGGTTGAGGCACACACAGCAGCATCAGCCCTGTTAACCTGTGGTGGGGATCTGGACTCTTCCTGGGGAAGTTACTATGACTTAAATTTGTTGTCTGTGAGGCTGATGTTTGCAGTTCTTGAGAGCTGCTAGGCGTATGCCACATTGGTGCAAATAGATCCTTCCTGTGTGGCAGATGAGTGCCATTCACAGAAAAGGAGCATTGAAGAGAAAAAGAGGTTTCTTGTGAAGCCGGACAACAACTGTAACTGGGTTGGTGGCCTTGGTGCTGAGATTGTGTTGCAGCTGAAGGCTACTCCCAGGCTCAGAATGATCCATGTAATATTTATTGTCTGGATCCTCAGATTAGATGTTTCTGGTTTCTCTTTTAATAAGGTATTTAGGATATATATATATATATATTTGTAAAGTTCATTGCTTTAAGCTGAAAAGCCATTTAAATGGGGAGAGGAATTACTCTCGTAGGCTATTTAAAACTCAGGAGTTCAAATAAACTCACAGTTTGAACAGACACCGTTGACTTTGCAACTGAATTTTGACCTGGTACATCTAAACTACACAATGATTGCTTCAGACTGTTCTCAAAGGTGGCTGGGATTGACCGTAGAGAATTCTAATGGCAAAGCAGTTACAATGTCTTGAAAAATGGTATCCCAAATCACTCGTGTGCCTAAGAAAATAAAAGGAAATATTTTATTTTTCTTCTCTCTTCTCTTTCTTTCCCATGGTTGTGAAGATGTGTTCATGGGAGGGAACAATTCGGGGGGAAGGGAGGACGCACACTGCTCTCTGTTGATGCTGACGCTCACTCTCCTGATCTCCTGTCAGGTGTTAGGATTGTGGAAGAGAGGCTGTGGACAGGCCATTCTGATTTCTTATGTTAGCTCCTCAGTTCCTGTGTCATGAAATGCCATCTGTTAAACACAGGCATTAGCTGTTTGATGCTTTTTCATAGAATCAAAAGCTTTTCCCAATTTAATTTTCTGTACCTCGTTTCTCTGATGGTTGCCTTGAAAGCACATTAAAGCTACCACAAATGGTTCTTCTTTGCATCCAGAACAATGTTTGCCTGTGTTGCTTTTTACCTGACCCAGTGCTGCTTTTCAACTTTTGCTGTCAAAACTGCATGCTAAATACACAAAACAAAGGGTCCACAAGGGAAGCCAAGTGTAATGATGCATGTTTATAATACCAGCACTCCTGGAGGCTGAGGCAAGAGGGTTGTAAGTTCAAGGACAGCCTGAGTTACGTCTTGTCCCAGTTCCCCCCAACCCCACCTCAGACACACAAAAATAAAGACGCCACAAGGGAATAATCGTATTTCCAAGGCTGAAGACTGGGTATAGCCTCAGTGCCCACTTCAGAGAAGCATACTGGCATTGCTGGTTGCTTGTCATCCAAGACAAGGAGCCACCAGGCTGTAGCCTTCTTGTTGATACTAGAATCTACCTTAGCACTCCTAGGTGTGAGAAAATGTATACCAGTAGGGTCTGTACTTGAGATAAATGTTGAACATCATAGCATAACATTATGTTTGTTGTAGTGTTAAACAGGTATGCGCATTTGATACACTTATATTGACTCACCCTTGCAAGTTTGAATAAAAGTGGTTTTCCAGATTTAGTAATAACCGGTTAATAGTACTGCTTTAAAATGACTCAGAATTCCTCAAGGCAATAAGAGGTGCTAGATAGGAGACTTGAAAAATCACAGAATACTGGAGGAAAATTGAATAGGGAAAACATGCTGCATATAAAATGAAAAATAGATAATTTGAAATTCTTAAAGAGTAGGAATGTAGAGTAGAACACTTTTAGTATATTTAGCATGCATAAAGTTTGTGGCCAGTTTGGATGTTTGGACGACCTAGTGTATATCTCGTGTAATCTTGTCCAAAGCTTGCCTTGGCTAGGGACATAGGGTACTAGAGAGTTTCGCAGTTAAATTTTCAACTTACTACTGTGATTTCAAGTCAGTTGTCTGGTCTTTTGCAATGATGTGATTCTGCTGCAAACGTGCAGCTGTAGAGTTTCATGTGGAGCCAGTGTTTCTGGGGGATCTTGGAGAATGTCTATTCATTGTGTGGGTGTGGGCTAGATCTAGGTGCAGTAATGCTGAACTATCTTTTCTCCACTGCCCTGGGTTGCTGGGTACGAATGGGGCTCACTCCCCTCCCTCCCCGTGTGTGTGTGTGTGTGTGTGTGTGTGTGTGTGTGTGTGGTGTGTATGTGTGTATTGTGTGTGGATATCTTGGCAGAAAAACCAGGGTAGGAATTTCTCTAGTATTTGCTTGCCTAGTGTCAGTGGGTTTCGGAAAGGCCAGAGCCAGAGACCCTGGAAATATTTCTGGCTTTTAAATCTGTGACCCTCTGAAAGAAAATGTCATATCATTCCTACCAAAAAGTAACCATCCCCTGTGACACCAACAAGTTGCCAAGGGGCTATGGGGCCTGAGAGTTCCCTGCTATGGAAGGAGGAGAAAATTGCACAAGATCAGACTCAGACGTTTCTCCTACGGTCCTCGCTGTTGGCTGGCTTCCCACTCCTCTGCTGGCATTGTCTGGAGGCTTATTAATCGTATCATTGTTCTCGTGGAGCTTGTAAGCAAAATGAGCTCGGCACTTAGGAGAGTGATGCGGCCATGATAGGAGACTTAGCAGCCCTCAGATAGCATG
>JADRCD010230288.1:7143-44593 GCA_019843815.1 Montemys delectorum
AAGTCCTTCTTCCCCAGAGACACCTGACCCAGCATCCTTCCTCTAAGAGAAGTTGCTGGGGTAGATGGACTTGTCCAAGTACATGTTCCTTTCTTGCTTAGTGAACTTTCTCAAATAGAAAGCAGACTGGGTTCCTATACTTCTAACTCTTCCAAATTTATTAAAGAGTTCCAGTATATCACTCAGTCTTATAGCTTGACTTTCCATGATGTTCATATGATTCTTACTAATAATTTACTTCCTGATGAACTCAGATGAGTGTGGGAAGAGGCAAGAGTGCATGCAGATGGAATTCACCAAACAGATGGTACATACCCAATTGGTTCTGAGACAGTGACAGACCAGGACAATTCTGCAGGTGGTATTTTAGCCAGAGACAGGTTTATTACATGCCTTCTGGCCAGTCTTAGAAAAGTGGCCTTAAAGCCAGTACATTTGGAAAAACTCCAAGAGGTTGTCCAGGACAAGTAGGAAAATCCATCCCAATTTTTAGAATGCCTTACAAAGGCTTTATTACAGCATACCAATTTGGACCCTGGAAATCCAGAAGGTAAGCAACTTCTGATGACCTACTTCTTTTCCCAGAGCTACCCTAACATAAAAGCTAAATTTAGGCAATTGGAGAAGGAAACCCTAATTCCACAGGCAGAAGTTTTGGTGCTGGCCTTCAAAGTGTACCATCAGAGAGACAAAAAGGCCCACAGACAAAAATACCCTATGCTGGTAAAGGCTGTGCGACCAGCCCCAGCCACTGCCCTGGACTCATGGTCTTTGAAGACTCAGAGACCACCAGGTACCTGTTACCTCCCCCTTCCCCTCAGCCATCGGACTTCTGGTAGTCTCTGTTTGGAGGCTAACACCTGGGGGGCTGGGACAGATGCTCTCTGCAGACTGTCAGTTTGTCTTTGAAGAAGTCGCCTGAGCACAGCCACCGCCTGAAGATCTTTCAAACCTGGGGACTTTTGGCACCTGAACCTTTTTTGCAGTATGCAAATATCATGTAATCTAGAGATTTGGTTTTGGTTTCTCCTGTGACTATAAAAACCCTGGCTTATTCTAAGTAAAGTGAAGTCTTGATTGGGCTATTTCAACTTGACTTTATGACTTCTCTTTGCATTTCTTTTATTTATTTATTTATTTATTTATTTATTTATTTATTTAATATATGTGAGTACACTGTTGCTGTCTTCGGATGCACCAGAAGAGGGCATCCAATCCTATTACAGATGGTTGTGAGCCACCATGTGGTTGCTGGGATTTGAACTCAGGACCTCTGGAAGACCAGTCAGTGCTCTTAACCACTGAGCCATCTCTCCAGCCCCTCTCTTTGCATTTCTAACCCTCTATTTTAGGTCCTTTGTTCCCTCCTCTGAAAGAACCCCAGTTCCTGAAACTGTAGGCAGTTTCAGGTACTTACTACAAATGTGGTCAAAAAGGTCATTGGGCAAAAGCCTGCCCTAACTTCCTCAAGCCAAAGGGGCCATGCCCTACGTGCCATCAAGAGGGACATTGGGCTGTCAATTGCCCTCATGTTACACAGAACAGGGGGACGTCACTCCCAGATAACCCTCCAACTGATCTTCTAGGCTTGGTTATGGCCGACTGAGGAGGCCTGAGCTCCCCTGACCTGACCACTGCCATCACTAGCAGGGAGGCCTGGGTAGATATTGTGGTATGTGGGTGGCCCAACTCCTTCCTCTTGGACACTGGAGCCACTTACTTGGTCCGGACAGAGTTTTGGGGACCCACTTCTCATTTTCCTATTGTTGGGGTAGGAGGACAACCTGACTTCTTTCACCAGACCCCACCACTTATTTGCATTTTTAGGGGTGTACCTCTCACCCATTCCTTTTTGATAGTGCTAACATGTCCTGTCTCCTTATTGGGAAGGGATCTTGTAGCTAGGCTGGGAGCCTCTATTTCCTTTGCTCCCCACATTCACCTAAATTCAAGCTCAACAGCAGTTCCTCTGCTCTTTCTTCTAGCCAGCCAACCTACTAACACTACCATGTTATTTCCTTTACCAGCTTCTCAGTTAGATCCCCAAGTCTGGGACATCCAGAACCCCTCTGTTGCTAAATACCATTCTCTTGTTGTCATCCAATTACTGGACTCTACCAGGTACATAACCCAAGCTCAATACCCTCTCTCTCTCCAGAGCCTCAGGAGACTTAAGCCTATCATTTCCGAACTCTTGAGAAAAAAACTCCTTCGTCCCACCTCTTCTCCCTTTAACACTCCTATACTAGCAGTTAAGAAGCCTAATGGTAACTACTGCCTGGTTTAAGACCTGAGGCATATTAATTCTGCAGTGGTTCTTCTCCATCCTGTTGTGGCTAACCCTTACACACTTCTTTCCACTATCCCCTCGAGGACTTTCCATTTCTCAGTCCTAGATCTCAAGGATGTATTTTTCTTTATCCCTCTAGATGCCCAGTCACAAAACATATTTGCCTTTACCTGGACAGATCCTGATACCCACTTTTCTACCCAACTTACCTGGACTGTTCTACCTCAGGGATCCTGGGACAGCCCACACCTATTTGGTCAGGCCCTGGCTTCTGACTTACTATCTCTGTCTCTCCCTAAATCTAAGGTTATTCTTTACATAGAAGATGGCCTTCTCAGTAGCCCCTCTCTAGAAATTAGCCAAGCTGACAACTCTGCTCTTCTAAATTTCCTCTCCAGTCGAGGCTACAGGCTCTCACCTTTTAAAGTCCAACTGTCCACCTCTCAGGTCATCTATTTGGGACTAACAATTACCCTAGCCCACAAAGCTATTATCTTAGATAGAAAGAATCTGATTCAGTCTCTAACTGTTCCTTCTACAAAGGAAGAAATTTTATCATTCCTAGGATTAGTTAGCTTTTAACGTTCGTGGGCTCCTTCCTTTTCCCTCCTTTCTCGTCCCCTATATGAAGCAGCGTTAGGCCCCACCAATGAGCCTCTTCTCAAACCTATTACCAAGCCCTTTCAAAGACTCCAACAGTCTCTCCTTAAGGCCCCAGCTTTATATTTCCCTGACCTGACCCATCCTTTTTCCCTCTATGTAACTGAAAAAGAAGAATTTGCCCTTAGAGTCTTAGGTCATCAATTGGGACCCTCTTTTGCACCTGCAGCATACTTGTCAAAAAATACTAGACGTAACCATCCAGGGATGGGCACCTTGTATCCGTACCTTAGCAGTCACTGAACTCCTTTTTCGAGAGTCAAAAAAAAAAAAAAAAAAAACCCAAACAAACAAACAAAAAAACTAACCTTTGGGTCGCCTATAACTGTCTTTTCTTCTCATAACTTGTTATAGCTCCCAACTTATAAAGGCTTACAGTCTCTAGCTCCCTCCAGGGTTCTTTCTCTTCAGGTAGCTCTAATAGAAGATTCCACACTCACCTTCCAATCATGCCCACCTCTTAATATTTCCAATTCTTTTCCTCGACCTAATACTGACCACTCCCTATCTCACTCCTGCACTGAAACTTTAGAGGAACTATCACCTCATCCTTCACACATACAGGAGGGCACACTGCCTCAGGCCATCTATACCTGGTATACAGATGGCAGCTCCTTTCTACATGAAGGGGCTAGAAGAGCTGGCTATGCCATAGTGTCAGACACCGAGGTGGTAGAGGCACAGGCCCTTCCTACTCACACCACTAATCAACAGGCTGAACTAATAGCCCTTACCCGTGCCTTTCAACTGGCACAGGGAAAATCCCTCAACATCTATACAGATTCCAAATATGCTTTTCATATCCTCCTGTCCCACACTGCTATCTGGAAGGAGCAGGGGTCACTTATTACAAAAGGAGGATCAGTAACTAATGCAAACCAAATTATGGCCATGCTAAAGGTTCCCCATCTTCCCACAGCCATTGGGATTGTCCACTGTAGATCCCACCAGACAGATGACTCTATTGTCTCCAAGGGAAACAACCAAGCTGACGAGGCAGCTAGAGCTGCGGCCCTTAGAGGCCTACACTTGTCTCATCTTCCTCAGGACATTCTTACACTGCAACCTACATCTCTACCTTCTTCACCCCCTGACATTCGCCAAACTTTGTCCTATCTTCACCAACTCTTTCATCCTAACAGCCAAGCATTGTCTTCTTTTGTCAAGACCCACCTACCACCTACTCCTGAGGACTTAAGCTTCTTAAAATCTATCACTATCACTGCTTCTTGCAAAATCTGTCAAAAGTCTGACCCCCACCTCAAGATGTTGTAGCATCCCTTTTCCTACCCATCAGACTAGAGGTTCCCTTCATGGAACTGACTGGCCACTTGACTTTACCCACATGCCCACTGTCAGGCGTGCCAAGTACCTCCTGGTCTTGGTGGCCACCTTCTCTGGGTGGGTAGAGGCATTTCCCACAACTAACAAAAGGACTCAGACAGTCTCTGATCTCCTCCTCCTAGAGATCATCCCCTGGTTTGGTGTCCCAGCCTCTCTCCAATCAGACAATGGTCCCGAATTTACTTCCCAAGTTTCTCAAATCCTATCCAAGGCCCTAGACATATCCTGGGATTTTCACATTCCTTACCACCCTCAATCTTCAGGTAAGGTAGAAACAACTAACCACTCTTTAAAGACCACTCTTGTTAAGCTGTCGCTGGAACTTCACCTTAATTGGGTAAAATTCCTACCTCTGGCTTTCTTCAGGTTACGAGCTCTCCCAAAGTGACCTTTCCTCATCTCTCCCTTTGAACTCATGTATGGACATCCAGTCCTAACTCCTGGTCTTTCACCTAAATGATCTCCCCTCCCAGACTATCTACTTACCCCATTACTTTGCCACCTCCGTTCTCTCCTATGGAACTTTGCTGACCACCATCTACTTTGGCCATATACTGTCCCCTGTCTACTACCTATCAACATTAGAGACCAAGTGCTTCTATCCCCTCCAGGTCATCAGCCCTCACCTCTCTTTCTCAAATGGCAGGGCCCCTTTAAAGTAATGCTTGTGACCACCTACAGCTGCTAAACTCGAGGGACTCTCTCATTGGGTCCATCTGTCTCACCTCAAAACCTTTCATTCCTCCACCTAAAAAGGACTATTCTTCATACACATCAATCTTAACAGGAGCGTGCTCTGTTCAGCTCCAGAGGACAACGAGACCACCCACCTTGTCCCCAATCCCAGAAAATGAGACTCCACTCCGGCAGCCGAGCTTGACCTCATTGGATTAGACATGGGTTTCTCATCCTCCCCCTGCTGTTCATTTCTATCCAGGGTAGCCCTTATATCTGGAGATTTCAGGTTATGAGCTCTCCCCAAGCAACCTCTCCTCATCTTGCCCTTTGAACTCAAGTATGGAGGTCCAGTCCTAACTCCTGGTCTGTCACTTAAATGCTCACCTTTCCCAGTCCATCTACTCAACCCATTACTTTCCCACCTCCGTTTTCTCCTATAGAACTTTGCTGACCACCATGGCCACACACTGTCTCCTGTCCACTACATGTCAACACTGGAGACCAAGTCCTTCTATCCTCTCCAGGTCAGTGGCCTTCACCACTCTCCCCTAAACGACAGGGCCCTTTTAAGGTAATTCTTGTGACTCCTATAAGTGCTAAACTCGAGGGATTCTTTCATTGGGACCATCTGTCTCACCTCAAAACCTTTCATTCCTCCACCTAACAATGACTCTTTTTCATAAGCATCAACCCTAACAGAACCATGCTCTGTTCAGCTCCAGAGGACATCGAGACCACCCACCTTGTCCCCAATCCCAGAAAATGAGACTCGACTCCAGCAGCCAAGCTCGACTTCACTGGATTAGACATGGGTTTATTGTTTTGTTGTTTGTTTTTGTTTTTTTGAGACAGGGTTTCTTTGTGTAGCCCTGGCTATCCTGGAACTCATCCTGTAGACCAGGCTGGCCTCGAACTCAGAAATCTGCCTGCCTCTGCCTCTGAAGTGCTGGGATTAAAGATGTACACCACCACTGCCCGGCTTAGACATGGATTTCTTGTCCTCCCCCTGCTGTTCATTTCCATCCAGGGTTAGCCCTTGCATCTTGAGATTCGAGGTTCAAGAAACCCCCACAGATAACAAACCGTCTTTCTAAAAAGGGTCAGGAAACTGCTCCATAGCCGGATGCCAGGAACCGATCCAAATTGCTATCATCCCTGTATCTGTTATCCCATCTAGTTATTATGATCTTTATATTTGCTGTCTCTTTGACCAGACAAAAGATTATTGTAGAATAGGGCCAGACAAATATGGGGCTGCTCATATTGGTCTTGTCAGATACATATGTTAGGATCACGGACCAATCATTTTTTCTACCAACACCAAAAGACACTCTTTTTCTACATACAAGACCCGTGGGATTCCAGGTGGGAGACAGAACTTGTTTGTTGGTAAGCTCTACCATAAAAATCAGCCCAGGTCCCCAGTAAGTACCACCCATATCCAGAGAAAATGTGTCTCAATTGCCCAACCCCTAGATATCAAAAAGGTAGGGGAGATAACCAGACACTCCTCTGAGGTCCTCACGTCTTTGGCATCACCCCTCATAAATGGCACTAACTTGTCATTTTGCCTTTTGCTTCAGACCGTGACCTCAGCATACCAACTCCTCAATGTCACCAGACCTGGATGCTTTAAAGATTGCTGGTTATGTGTACCCCCTGGAACTAACAATTGTCCCTTACAGCATCTCCGGTGATACTGCCAAGTAACGTTACCTCACCCTTTGTCAGCTGCTCTGGCTCCAATGTCGCCATGACTCCATACTTTACCTCTGTTCCTCTCTTTGGTGTGGCAACTTGTTTTAAGTCCTCTGGAACTCGTTCAGTGGGAATGCTGAGCTCCCTAGACTGCAATAGAACCATAACCCTTGATATGTCATCTCTGCCACCATGCCCTGCAGTCCAAAACACATCAATTCTTTTTGGCACTCAGGCATACCATCGCCTACCCACCAGCTGGTCAGGGCCAGTTGGTCCTGCACATTAGTACTCCTTTTCCCTGAACTGGGAGTAATCCAGGGCAACAAGCCCCTGCCAATCCCAGTTGTAGATATATTAGCTGCCCAATGTAAGAGGGCACTCCAAGTTGTGCCACTCTTGGTTGCTATGAGAATAGCCATAGGTGTTGGTACTGGAGTTGCAGGGGTAACAACTTCCATGACCCAATATAATACATTCACTTCCCAGTTTAAAAACAATCTTCAAGAAATCTCTTAAACTGTTTTTACTATCCAAAACCAGATCGATTCTTTGGCAGCCATGGTGCTTTAGAACCACTAAAGAAGGTGGTCTTTGCCTGTTCCTCCAAGAGGGATGTTGTTTCTATGTCAACCAATCCGGGATAGTAAGTAATAAAATCTAGGAGTTACAGTCAGACAGAAAAAAAATTCAGAGACCGTGAGACTTCCAGTTCTGGGATTTTCGAAAATCCTATATGGAATTGGATACTCCCTTTTGTAAGGCCTCTCCTAGTCATCTTCCTGGTGTTATTATTTGCTCCCTGCCTCATTAATCTTGTTTCTACATTCCTTCAATGACATATAAAAAATTTCTAATCAAACTATTAATCAGCTGGTAATTAATCACAATTACCAGCTGCTGCCCACAGAGAAACCTGATGTGAATGTTTACCAAGTAGATCTGGATGGTGAAAGCCAGCTACCCCCACTGATGATGCCCCTAGACAGCAGGAAGTAGCTTAAGAGACATGACGCCCTCGTTCCCTTTTCACCATCGGCTTCCCACTCCCCTTTCCTTTCCTTCTCTTTATAATAACAAGAAGGGAGATATGTTGAATTCAGAGTCTCCAAAACCCATGATGTGACATAGGTGGGCCTCACAGACTTGTTGCTAAGGTAACAGCCACCATATTCCTAGAATCCATTGGGCTCACCTCCCACCTTTACCTGTGACCACCATGTCACCACACATTTATATATGGGGGATGCCTCCCTCTCTTTCCTCTTCTCTTTGCATCACCACCCTATCTCTCTCCCTCCCAATAAAACCTCTTACATGTGGAACTGTGTGGGCCTAGTGTGTGCTGTGTGTGCTATTCTAACACATCACATATCACCTGAGTATGATTTGCTTTGTGCTCTATCAGAATCATGGTTTGTCAGCTGCAGATATTTCTGTGAATTTAGTAATGATCAGAATTTAACAGGATATAGCTAGAATTGATGGTGTAGCCATAATCTCACTTGGTAGAAATCTTTATAATAGTTACTAAGTTGAAGTTATAATTTCTTACATTGGTACAGAATTTGTTTTGGTGCTGAATCAGGGTTTTCATTGGTATAAATTTCCTCTATTGTTAAAAACTTTTAAAAGTTCAAGGCTTATACCTGGTCCTTCTATAACTGTTATAAGTTGATCTGAGATGATTAAGCCTTTGAGTTAAAGGCCAGATAGCAAATTCTTAGCTCTGAGTTAATTGGTAGGGTATCTGCAAGATTTTTTATTTAGAAATAGCTGAGAGTAGTTAATGGACAACAGTCCAGATTACTTTACATAGATAGATAGTTTTCAAAAACGTCAGAATCCCACAAAATGTGACACTTAAGGTTATTTATTCATTTGTTGTTGAGACATGTCTGTTCCTGACAGTATCTCTTTCTTAGGTTCAAAGAAGAAATTGAGCTTTTTGTTTTCTGGGCTTGAAAGCCAGACTTATTCTGCCCAAGTTGCCACGGAGACCACAGGGACCCGGGGATTGTTTAGGTAGTGGACCATAGATGAAACTCTGTCATTTTAATTAATACATGACTCCTAGATTATAATTTATTTTAGATTTCTGACTCCATTGACAGCTAAGGTAACTGTAGCTTGACAGCTAGAAATCAAACCTACCATCTTACCCTAAGGTAATCCACCACTGTACTTGCTCATTAATAAAGTTGTTAACTAGCTAGGAGTGCCAGATTTCATACAGACTTCACGATAAATAATACACAAGTTCAGATGTAAGCTTTCACAGACATAACTTGTTACTTTCTTAACTCAACTTAGTTTCCAGAGAGTAAATGCTTCATATTTCCTCTTCTTGCTATGCCATTGTCCTAACACTATTTAGTAAAGTTCTTATAAATTTGCTTAACCCTAATAAAACATCCCACTATATGAAATATCATTTTCTTTGATTGTCTTTTAACTATATTTAAGTGTTTCTCGGTGATGGATCTACATTATCACGCTCAAATATAAGTTTCCCTTGGTTATCTTTTAACTATAGACTTAAGGTGTTTCTCTTGCTAAACTACATGATCCAATTGTATAATCACAAGCTCAAATATACGTTTCCTTTGATTGCCTTTTAACTATAGAGTATTTCTCATGATAAACTATATAATCAACTACGTTCACAAGGTTAAAGTTGTAAATTTCCTTTGTCTCTCAAATGTAAACATAGCATTGTTTCTCATTTGCTAAAATATATTCAGTTTTCTAGACAGAAGGAAAAAACCCTTCTTGCTGCTTCTGCTCCCCAAACGTTTTTGTCTTCCCTAAGCTCATCTTAAAGACTGTTCATGTTGCTAACAAATCTATCTCTTTTGTAAACTTATAAGCTACAGGAAATCCACTCAAATCTACCTCTTGGGGACCAAATAGACTCCATCCAGATAAGTACACCTGCCAGTCAATAGCCTAAGTTCTCACTTGCTGCCTATTCCAGAGGGTGGGATTCTTCTCCTGTGCCCTGGAATTGGGACTCACCTCACCATCAAACACCAAGACCTAAGGGTTTCAAATGTACACCTAAGAAAAAAAATTACTCCCAAACATACTTAACTTTATTTGCTAACTTTAATGTGTGTGTGTGTGTGTGTTTCAGCATTTTGTTAAGTCCAGGCATTTACTACATTCAGGAGAGCTCCAGAGAAGAAACCCCTAGATGCTCCAATCTTCTCTCACAGACACAGATGTTTCTACTGGATGTGCTCCTTCCTCTCTACCCACAGATGGTTCCACAGAACCTGGACAGCAAAGAAACAGCCAACTCTCCTAAGACTGGACCAACATCTCCATCCCCATTTTCTTAGATTTCCCAGAGACAAGTCACCCCAAAGTCGGCAGGAAGTAGCTAAAGATCAGGACGACCCTATTTCTGCTCTACCATCACCCCTTTCTAATTTTCTCCTTTTTAGTTAAACAAAATTGGGGGAATGTTGGCATTTAGTCTAGGCTCTACCCCACAGTTACCTGGCAACCACCAGGTGTGCCTGACTCACTATAAAGGGGCTTCTTGTCCCCTCCTCTATCTCTTGCTCTCTTGCTCTGGTTCTACCCTCCTGCTCCTGCTCTCTATCTCTTCCCATTCCTCTCACCCCTCTCTCATCACATGCTCATGGCTGGCTGCTACTCCTCTCTATCCTCTCTCTCTCTCTGACTTTTTCTATTTCTTTTCCCTCAACTCTCCTCCACATCCCCTGAATAAACTCTATTCTATACTGTACCGTTGTGTAGCTGGTCCCTCGGGGGGAAGGGATGCCTCAGCATGGGCCCGCAGAGGCACCCCCTTCTCCCACTCCTGACTGCACATCCACCAAAGATAGTCCTTCTCTCCTCATCTTTTTAAAAAGACACCACATGTCCTATGCCCTTTTCTCTCCTATCTGGTATTAGGGGGTTGAAAAGGATTAAGAAAAGGATGGTACAAGAACCGCAAAAGTAGGCAAAGTCCTGTTACAATTGGCAGCTCACTAACATCTGTAACTTCAGTTCCAGGGATCAGACAGCCTTTTGTAGGTTCTGAGGGCACCAAGCACACACCGTGTACACATACATATACACACGCGCCAAACCCACAATCTTAGTGTTCTACTGCTGTGAAGAGACAACATGTCCAAGACAACTCTTACAAAGTAAAACATTTAATTGGGGTTGGCTCACTGTTTCAGAGATTCAGTCCACTGTCCTCTGCTGGAAGCATGGCAGCATGCAGGCAGACACGGTGCTGGAGGAGACAAGAGTTCTGCATCTCCATCTGAAGGCATCAGAAAGTGACTGTTTCCCAAGGCAGCCAGAGGGAGGTTCTGATTCCATGCTGAGTGGAGCTTGAGCAGAGGAGAACTTAAAGCCTGCCTGTTTACACAGTGGCATACTGGGCCCAACAAGACAACGTCTGCTTCAATAATGTAACGCTTCTAAATAATGCCACTCTCCATGGCCCACCCAGTACTGAAACACATCAATCTGTGGGGCCCAAACCTACGCAACCTACCACACAGACATGGACATAAAATAATAAGAGATAAAACTTTTTTTAAATGTTCTGAGCACCGGAAGATGAGGTTGAACACTGAGAAACTGTGTCAGCTGGACAAGACGTGGCCACTGCACTCAGGACTTTCTTTAGTATCATTAACTGCACAAGATCAAGCCAACAGAATCATTCAACATTCCAGCAGGCAGCGTTAGCTAGACTCAGTGGGCCGCAAAGAATTAATTAATGGGTAGGAAGAGAAAATCATGTGGGGTATGGTTTGGAGAGTATTTAAGGAATGAAGGAAGGGAAGAGAGGCACATAAATATGATCAGTATATAATGTTCCACATAGGAAATTATCCAAGAATAAAGAAAAGGTATTCTATTAAAGATAAGAATATTTAAAAATGTGAATTACACTCCTGGACACATATCCTAAAGCATCTACATCATTGTACAGGACACACATCTGTACACTCCTGCGGGCTGTCTTCATGTTCACAGCAGCTGAGTCACAGAATAAGCAAAGGGCCCTTGAGCAGGTGAGTGGATGAGGAAATCATAGCATGTGCACAGTTAAGCTCCCTGCATGCTCAGCCTGAACTGAGGGCTTACTCGGCCATAAGGAAGGATGAATGAAATGCATCATTGCAGGAAAATGGATGGAACTAAGGATATGACATGAAATGATACAGAAAGACAAATATTGTGTGTTTACTATCCCTTGCTGTCTTAGTCAGGGTTTCTATTCCTGCACAAACATCATGACCAAGAAGCAAGTTGGGGAGGAAAGGGTTTATTTAGCTTACTTCCACATTGCTGTTGATCACCAGAGGAAGTCAGGACTGGAACTCAAGCAGGTCAGGAAGCAGGAGCTGATGCAGAGGTCATGGAAGGATGTTCCTTACTGGCTTGCTTCCCCTGGCTTGCTCAGCCTGCTCTCTTATAGAACCCAAGACTTCCAGCCCAGGGATGGCACCACCCCTTTGATCACTAATTGAGAAAATGCCCCACAGCTGGATCTCAAGGACACATTCCCCCAACTGAAGCTCACTTCCCTGTGATAACTGCAGCCTGTGTCAAGTTGACACACAAAACTAGCCAGTACACTTGCAGAATACAGCTTTTTGAAAAGATTTTTTTAAACTTTTATTTCTATCTTATGGACATTGGTGTTTTGCCTGCATGTGTGAGGGAGTCGAATGCCCTGGAACAGCAGTTACAGACTGCCAGGAGCTGCCATGTGGATGCTGGAAAGTAAACTTGGATCCTTAGGAAGAGCAGTCAGTGTTCTTAACCACGGAGCCATCCCTTCAGCCCCATCATATAGCTTTTAAAGGGTAGGAAAAGGACTGTCATGTGAGTGGAGGGACAAAAGAGGGAAAAGAGGAGCCCCATGATCAAAAGACACTCTACAGATGATAATAGCACATTAAAACACTTTATTCAGGGCTGGCAAGATGGCTCAGCAGGTAAGAGCACTGACTGCTCTTCCGAAGGTCCTGAGTTCGGATCCCAGCAACCACATGGTGGCTCACAACCACCCGTAATGAGATCTGACACCCTCTTCTGGTGCGTCTGAAGACAGCTACAGTGTATTACACAGGAGCGAGCGGAGCTGGAGGGAGTGGGGCTGTCCTGAGTTCAATTCCCAGCAGCCACATGATGGCTCACGGCCATCTGTACAGCTACAGTGTACTCATACACATAAAATAAATAAGTAAATCTTAAAAAGACACTTTATTCAGTGCAATTAATATCAATTAATATGAAAGAGGCTCATGGGATTAGAAAAACATCACCATCAACAACACATCAACGTTGCTTCTGAACAGCTTTGGAAGCTGTAGTTGCCTCTGCTGTTTGAACACTAGGGGGCACTCACAGCTAAAATGACAACTAGAGACCCAACCTCAAAGGGTAGGGAGTATAGAGAGTTGGAAGGATAAGATGGGACATTACAGTGACTTAGCCAATATCAAATGAATGCAACTTTCCTTGCAGGTCCGCTGTTGTGGGGTACCCTCCAGGAACTCCTTTGTCTCCAGAAATTGAGTTTGAGTCACTGGTGCTCTCAGTGCTGTCCCAATGTGGACACTCGGGACTCTTTCATGCACTGTATTATCTGTAACCCTTTGAAGATGTTTCAGGGGGCTGTGGGTGTTGTTGTTGTTCTTCAATTTTTTGTAGGCATGTATGATGCCTTTGGAGGCCAGAAGATGACATTAGGATAACTGACTTGGAGTTACAAATAGTTGTGAGTTGTCCTTCCTGTGCTAGGAATGGACTCCAGGTCCTGTAGAAGAGAAGCCAGTGTTCTGAATTGCTAACCCATATATCCAAACTGCAGAATACACCCATGAAATATGTACATGTTAGGGGATGGATAAATTAAGTGAACTGATATGTATATTACTTCATATTAAAATGGTTCTTCAACTACAGAGCTGCAGCTTAATTCTCCCATAGAAGGACCCTCTGCTCTTCCAGCCACAACCACCACCAAGTTTGCATTTGCCAAGATAAGGAAAAACACTGCTGGGACAAGCCAGGATTCCTACCCCAAGCCCCGGTACTGTGACCCCGGGCTAGATGCTGTCCCCAGCCTGTGAGCCTTGACTCTGTTCTCAGCTCCTCTGAGACTCCCAGCGGTGCCTGGATGTCCAAGTGTCTGAGAACATCATAGCATCAGCCTTGCCATAGGCTTGGGGACACCCCAAACCAGCTCCGGCTTTCCCACATTTCAGACTGTGCTTTCCCACTGCAGGAGTGGTGTCTAGGTGTTTTCTTACAGCCCACCACCTACCCCAACGGTATCCTGGGATAAGCATGGTTAAATTCCCAGCCTTCCACCTCATCAAGAGGTTGTGCCCAATGGTGGGGTGGACATAGACCCACATATGTGTTCACAAATGACTACCCTTTAAGATTCCCTATCAGTCTACTCCCTCTCTCCTCTCCCTCTCCCTCCCCCACCCTCTCTCTCTCTCTCACTTGTGTGTGTGTGTGTGTGTGTGTGTGTGTGTGTGTGTGTGTGTACTACAGCTTCTGTTTCTGTCTTCCATCTGTGTAGTCTTAGGCTAGTTTCATATATTGACTTTATTAAAAATGCTCTAACACTAAATATATGCAGCTGACTCTCTGGTATAATGTCTCAGTTGCTGAGGCGGTGCCGTATTTTCCAAGATATCCACTTTCATTCACACTCTACTCACGGTACTCAGGCATCCCTTTACTCCAAGTCTGTGACAACATTGATAGAACCTATGTCATGCAGTTCATAACCTCGAAGCTGCTGTTTCAAGGGCATCTGACAACTTCCTTTAGCATTCACACATCCCTCCATCCATGTGCTGGAGTACACACACACACACACACACACACACACACATTCATACCCATAAGTTAAAATTAGTCTTCCAAAGAGTTGTGAGTTGATAAGCTCAGAAAAGGTGGGTTCATCATACTTGGTGGTTATGTAGAAAACTTATTTTCTCCTTTGACAAATTTAATTGCAGTCCTTAAGGCACATCTTTACAGTTTAAGGTGACACTGGGCGTTTATGCATATGTATGTCGACGGAGGTGTGGATATAAGTGCAGGTGCTTGTGTACCTGCGTGCCTGTTCTCCTGGAGACTAGAGGACAATGTCAGGTGTCATCCTTTGATAGGGTCTTTCCCTAGCCTGCAGTTCACCGTTGAGGCTAAGCTAGCTAACCAGTAAGCCCTAGGATCTTCCTGTCTCCACCTACCCAGGACTTGGACTGCAATCCTGGCACTTCATGTGGATTTGGGGCACTAAATTCAGGTCCTGCTGTGTACAGGGCAGTCACTTTGTCAACTGAGCTGTGCTTCCCAGTCCCTCAGATGACACCTATGAAATAAAATTCTTTCCTTACACTAACTCGAGCCCTGTGCCTCCATGGGAGACTCAGAATGTAGGATTTATTGGAATTGGCATTCGAAGTGTAATACTTGTTTACTTTGAATTTTATAGTTTAGTCTAGTAAGAAGAGTCTTGGTTTATTAATTCACCATTATAAATTAACTTACAAAATAACAAGTCTTAGGAATTTTTATACATATTTAGCTGAAGTTGTTGCTCCACACATATCCTTATCTCACGACTCCCTCCACATGTTTCCCAATACTCTCACATGATCAAATGTTTTATGGATAAAGAAAACAAAGACAAATTATTCCTAAGAACCCATATGCATTCGTAACTAATCAACTTGTTATACTGCCAAAGTTTAAGCAAGCAAGGTAATTCTCTCAGCCAGCTTCTCTTATTCACACACTGCAATTATTTTATTATTCATCTTAAAATATAATTTTATAAAAAATCTTAAAAGTATTACAAATTTAAACCTTCACATAAAAAACCAGTCATTATTACTCTAACTCCTCAGGGTGCACATCCACTTATTAACAGTTTTTTATTAAATCCTGTCAGGAATCTGAGGGTATAAATGAGTATAAGATATCAGTTATCAGCTTGATCACCAGCCCAGCTTTAGCCCAACGGGCATAGCCACATCAGCCAGTACTAACTGGGCTGCCATTGTTCTTGCTCTCTGACATCGACAAGTTTCTAACTCAACTATTAAGAGTGTGCCATTCTGAATTTCAAATTGTTCCCTAAGATTTTCTACATCAAAGCCACTAGCAAAAGCATCTTAACCTAACTTTACTACAATCTGCATTTCTAAATTCTTTCTAAGGGTGGTGAAAATTACTGGCAATCTACATCTCTAAGTCCTTTCTGAGGGTGGTGGTTGAACCAATTAACCTGCTCCAGCAGCAACACTTGAAAAAGACCACTCCCTATTCTTGTAAGTAAAAATGGTGCTGCCCAGTGAGGGGCTGGAAGCCTTCTTAGAGTTTTCATACAACTCACGGATTGCGGAGGGATGTGGTGACCTTGAAGACAGATGAGCAGATCAAAACTCCACAAGAGCATGAAGTCCTCATGAGGGTAGACCTCAGGGTTCTGCTTCTGATGTGGTTGTGCTAAGCAGTAGGGTGCACTCCATGAGTTCTAAAGCTGCTTTGTTGTCCCTCTTGCATGGAACCAAACATTTGGGTGTACCCCCCTCTCCCCCATATATCACAGAGGTTCTATTAGCCTTCCTGTTCAACCTGAGAATCACAAGAGAAAGATCAGTTCCACAAGTTTTGAGTCAAAATTGAAGCAAGCTTTAATTAAATAATGGCCAGTGTTAGGTCTCAAACCTGGGACAAATGGATGAAGTGTCAAGTTATCATATCAAACCAGACATTAGCTGCTAGGTTCTCCATGCATCCCTCACTCCCTACCAGTTGCAGGGCCCTCCTAGAAGGCAGACCCTGCTCCCTACCCTGAATTCTCCAACTCAGGGCTTGGCTGCCTTTCCCTAACTGCACGTCCATATATAATTCAACCATTTTGGTTACCAGACCATTTTGTCTTTCTCATTTGGGCCTCCTGGCTGTTGTGTTGTATAAAAAGAAAGAGAAGAAGTCAGGGATCTATTTGGTGGAGGCACAGTAAGGTGTGGAGGAAGGGGTGTCTCTGCTGGCCCATGCTGAGGCATCCCTTCCCCCTGAGGTACCAGCCACGAGACGGTATAGTATAGAATAGAGTTTATTTAGGGCATGAGGAGGGAAGTTGAGACAGAGAAAGGCAGATAGATAGGAGAGGCTGGCCATGAGCACGTGGAGAGAAAGTAGGGAGGAGAGTGGGGAGAGAGGAGAACAGGGCAAGGGAGGAAGGGCAAGAGAAGAAGACAGCAAGAGAGTGAGGAAGGGGGCAAGCAGCCCCTTTCATAGTGAGTCAGGCATACTTTGATGGGTAACATTGTGGGGTGGAGACTAGACGCCTTTGTACCCACCCCCCCCACCCCCCGCCCCTAAATTCAGGCAGGGGTAAGCATGTATCCTGACTTACTTCCTGCCTAAATGCAATCGGGGCAAGCGTTCATCACCACCTATTTTCTGCCTACGAACCTCCTGCCTACATGTGATCAAGCACATCTGGTGCAGTTGGGTCAAACAAACTTGTTTTGGGGAGTGAAAATATGTGGCTTATTTTCTCCCCCACACAATAACCTCCAGCATTTCCAGCAGTACCTGTCCTTGGGCAACGGGCTTACAGATTGAAGCCAGTTTTCTCTCATAGACCTCTTAGGCACAGAAGTTAAAACTTAAAACATAACTTTGTCTAAACCCTGTCTCGAAAAACCAAAAAAAAAAAAAAAAACCACCTTAACTTTGTCTCTCACACTCCCACTCCTCCCCTTGAAGCCTTTTCCCCACTTCTCATAGGCTCTTTCATCTTAATCTACTGTAGCAGTTAGAGGCTACAAATCTGTGTGTGAGAGAGACACGCTGTTTGTCTTTCTGATCCTAGGGTAAAGTATTATTTTCTATTTCTAGACAATTTCCTGAAGTTTTTATAATTGTGTGTGCACGTGCGTGTGTGCTTCGTGTGCATGTGTATGTGTGCGTGTGTGTTTCGGTATCTGAAAGACATTCCAGTAAGGACACGGACCAAGTTTCCATCATTCATTTGTCTCAGGCAATTGCGTCCTCGGTGAAGAGTGACAGTTCTCAAATGTGGAATCCAAATGGAATATAAGCAGATCTGTGCTTGCCCAGGAGGCCACTAGAGAGTGGCATTATACAATCACCTTAGTGTATGCCACTTTGCCACCATTTGAATTAAAGGTTAAGTAAAAAGTTGCAGATGCAGGAGAATCAACCTAGTTCTTTTTCCCCCTGGAGCCAGGAGAGGAAACCCCTCCCCGTAGCACAGAAGCTTGCTTCCACGGGAAGAGCCTTCAGCACAGACTTGCTCGAATATTTCCTCCCTCCTTATCCATCTGCACACTCCCACCTACTCCTCCTTCCTCCATCCTCCTCTTCTCCTCAGGATTCTTTTTCTCCTTCTCCCTTCAGCTCCCTTCTTCCTTCCAGATATATTCACACAGATCTTACAAATTAGAGAAGATGATTCATAGGTGTCACATCAAGCCCAGCTCTTCTCACTAATTGCATCATCCTCCCTTGGCACAATGATGTCACTTCATTCTCAGAACTGCAGGGAAACCCCGCTGCCCGCATTTCTTTGTTCCTTCCTCTGTTGATAGACTACAGTGCCCACCCAGTTCTCTGTGAACCTCTAGTGCCACAGTGAAGACAGATGTACAGGAATCTGTCCTCTGACCACTTAAAGTCCTTTCCTTGACCAGAAATGTGACATTTTAAAAAGAAACAAAAACAGTTTAGGTTTAAAGTTGTAGCAGTAAAAAAATTAAACAATCCCCTGCAGTGGCAGGTTCCTCCCTACTGGCCTAGTGTTCTGGGTTCCCAAATGAAACACACACACACACACACACACACACACACACACACACACACACACTCAGCATTTATATTTTGATATGCCCTAATCAGCTCCATGGCTGAGCCATTTCCTAACCTCTATGTGGCTAATCCACCTCCCTCCCATAATTCTGAGTAAAGAGTGCATTTTATACAGGGCTTTTAATATGAAGTTTCCCTTTTTTTCTCTCATATATAGGCTAACTTACAAACTCATTGGAGTTTAAAAACCTTCAAGGTTGGATTTTAAAGTTAGCCTGGATGTGGAGGAAGGGAGGTGCCAACCAGGAGATACAGAAGGAATTCATGTGAGCATTCTGGCAGAGACTAAGCCACAAGCTGGTCTCCTTGTCCTTTCCTCACAGCCTCCAGGGAGGGTGACTAAGTTTAGGAGCGGTGACGGCAAGGATATGGCAAAGTTCACATTCATTCAAGACATTGCTTAGTCATCATGGTTATTTTCTGTTTTCGTTTCTCTGGCTCTCAGGGACCCTAGGACGTTGTTCCTCCCACACTTATCAGTTTCCTCCACCTTAAGAGGCCCCCGTATGATTTCAGTTCTTTCCCACCCACCAGAGATACAAATGATGACACAGAGGCTTTGGGGCATCTTAAAGCTTAAGCCTATAGCTGGGCAGATTCCCAGCCAACTTCCTAGTTTATCCAGATTAGCGCTGGCATTACCTTTCACCACGTGGCTGGCTCTACCCCTCTGCTCCTTCCTGTTCAGGTCCGTCTTTCATCTCAGGCAACTTTTGGCGCCTTTGATTTCTTCTTCCGGTCCCTCCCCCTGGAAGTTCTGCCCTCCATTTCCTGCCCAGCTATTGGCCGTCAGCTCTTTACTACAGGCAATAGGCAAGTGAGGAAGGCCGAATAGTCACAAAATATAAGACTTCTGATGAGCCACAGAAACAAGAACATCAAGATCCAGCTTGTACTCAACTCTCTGGCTAGTACTTAGTTTGTGGTTGGTTTATCCCTCAACAATTCAATATATGGAGACACACTTTCACATTATCTACCCCTAAGACAACAATAACAGTTTCTCTTTCAGCTTTGGTGCCTAGTTTTACTCAGATAGCGCTGGCCAGTGGATGAAATCTCTCCCCTGAGAAGATTCCATACAGCAAGCCTGTGAGCCCCTCTCAGAAGTCTTGATAGGTGTTTAATACTTAGTAAATGCTTGCTTTACATTTGGCCAGAAGTGGTTCAGTTCATTTTTTTTTTTTTTTTTTTTTTTTTTTTTTTTTTTTTTTTTAGGACAAACCAGGATAAGCATATGGAAACCCTGCAGACATGCTCTGGTGAAGCTGAGAAGCAGAAATCAGAGTGACCAAGAACCTGGTACAGTCATCAGTGTTCCAGTGCCTAGCTGCACAATGAAGCTGAGAATTCCCCAGGATGTCTGGCACTCCAGGGATTATGCAAGGATGCCTCTGAAACAGACTCCTGTCCATTAAGTTCTCCTAGTCAGACTGGTGAAACCTCCATGGGACACTTGCTTCAATCCCTAAAATGTAGCATTATAAATAACTAGCAGTATATAAACATAGCTGTGTGTAGCTGTAGGGGTGAGTGTTCACCATGCGGATGTCAGAAGACAACTTGCTTGAGTCAATTTTCTCTCTCTCCTGCACCTAGATCCCTGGGGCTGGAGCTCCTTAGGCAAGGTGGCAGAGCCATCACCTAACTGTCTCCCACTCATAAGTCTTTTCCTGAGGTATGTCCAGCGGACGTGAAAACCTGACCCTGCCTGCAGCCAAGCATGTCATTACTTGGACTCCATTGTTCTTTTCCTGTCCACGTCACTGTCCCTGTCCCTTCCCTACATTCCTACATTGTTACAATCATCTTTTACTTGGGCTCCTCCTTTCAATTTTCCTATGTTAATCCAGCTCCTGACCTGTCACCCTAAGAAGCTGCCATTAAGCAGTCAGCTCCTGCTTTTGTGAAGCTCTCTGCCAGTGATCCTCTTGTGAGTTCCCGCTGCCTTGAGAGTACAACAACTTGCTAGGTCGTCCGTGATGGACCCCACCTTCTCTCATGACTTCATCCTGATGTCACCTCCATCTACAAGTGTTGCTAACGGGTCTCAGCCCGAGTGGCTATTGCCTGGAGGCAGAATGGTAGGACTCCTCTAGTCCAGTTACTGTGACAGGTGTCATGAGATGTCATGCAGCTATGATAATGTGTCTTCTCTCCTCCTAGGTTTTCAAGGATCTAAGCCACAATTCTGCAAACCACAATCCCAAGTCATCAAAATATCTAAAACCCCAAAGCCTGGAAACATTATCCTGGAAAACCAATAAGAATTCTTTAAGAGAATTTAATGATGGTTTGTAAAGATCATTTATTTTAGAAACATATTAAAATGGCATAAACTTTGATTGGCATCCAACTTTTGTTAAGTATAACTTCCCAGATTGAACAGTGAGGCTTCATCCAAGAAAGATACAGGCAGAAGAATAGTATTCATAAAGACACAGATCTGAGAACAGAGTAGATGAGAAATGAAGTAGATTTTAAAAATAATTTGTACTGATAAAGTAATAGATCAGAACAGAACATGGCTAAGGATGATTGGGGCCTATGAGCACCCCGCTCATAGCCCCCATCATCATAAATGTCGTGAAGGGCAACCAGTCTTTTGATGGCCTCCATCAAAAGTCACAACAGGTTACCACTGCAATAGCCCTATGGGCCAACTGTTGAGAAATTTTATCCTTCACAAATGAAGATGTACGATAAAGACATTTCTTCCTTTATGAAGGGAATTCCACCCAACATTTTGATTAATGCGTAATACTCGCATGTAAACTCGATGCTGTAAATACCTTTACAGGTGTTATCTACAGCACAAACAACACAACGATATGAACGTGAAAAATACACCACATCAACCCCTAAACGAACAATATCAACATCTTAAAATCCTGTTATCAATACTTCATAGGAAATGATCCTACAAATAGAAAAATAGATGCCATGCTATAGCCCCATAGAGACTGCTAGCATGGCCTAAGACCTATGGACTGTCTTACATCCATGAAATACAATGCTTTCCTTTAAGACAGAATGTACTCTCCTCACAAAAAATAATTGTATTCAGTTTCCACATCTCTTCGATGTTTCTAGAAATCTCTTGTTTATAATATATGATGTTGTGGGCAGTTGCCATTTGATCTCCATATACTCTGACATTTGTTCCTGTGATTTTGGATGTGTCAGAAATCTTTCCTCAGGTTGTCACATACAAATTAAGTATTTAAGAGTAATAGCACACAAGGCTGGATAGCAATCCCATGACAAAAACGTTTCTATATCATACTACCTATGTCAACATTTTCTTTACTGACTTCTCTAGGATGAGTGTCTTCCATACATCAAAGTCACCATGCATTTCATCATCAAGAAGGAGTGGTTATGCACATAAAGAGAGATATGTATTAATTAATTAGCCAATTAATTAATAATTCTTGAGAGAGGCTCTCACTGCACAACTCTGGCTGTCCTGGAACATAGACCAGGTTGACCTGCCTCCCTCCAGGTGCTGGAATCAAAGGCATGGGCTACATGCATGGCTCAGGGACACATTAATGCTATGGTTTGTCATTGACATCTCCAATGACCAATCCCTTTTCCAGAACTTGGTTTCTTTTTCTCTGAAGCTCAAAGTAATATTTTCCGTATGTTTATAGAACAAGAGAACATTATCATCTACATATTGTGAAATATCATTGTGTCATACGCCATTTTTTTATGTCAAGCCAGGATTGAAAATGAGTTAAGACATTTCTCAAAAAGTATACTATATAATTGCATCCCTTTAAAAACGCAGAGATAAAATGATCACTACAGTTTTAACTGGGTAAACTGTAGAAAGAATCACGACTCCCTAAGAGTTCAGCAAGAGCTTTTTCTAAGTCCCTTACTGCCTTGGTTGTCAGATAATAGTTTACGGGGTAATGTATTTTCGAGCTTGAATCATAAAGACAAATTGCCTTATGACCCAAGTACGTTATCTTTACTATAATACCTATTTTCCCAGTGTATCCACCATGGTTTACCAACGTCTGCTTTATTGCTAGGGCAGTTTGTTTATAATAGTCCTTTAACTGAGCGCCTAGTTTGCTCAGAAGAGTGCTGTTGTCTTCCAGGTCCTCATCTCCCTGGACAAAGCCGTGTAGGGTCAGGAGACTGTCCTGGGAAATATGAAGCACATCCAAGATGACTTCCTGCTTCTCTTGCAAGCCCACATCCAAGGCCCAGCTCTTAGAGATGACCAGTGTTCCTTTACGAAGCGAGCCCAACTCTGCCCTGAGTAACTGCTCATAGCCTTCATGTTGTGAGAACGGTATCTTGCAGAGGGCTTCAGGAGAGCATATCACCTTTCCAGATATCACTAGACAAGAAAAGAAACATAACAAATTATAAAAGTAAAATGCCTGGAAATATCATGTGTGACACATCACCAAGCAGTTTGTAAATCCCACACTTTGCATCCCAACCGAGAAGGTGGACACAAGATACCAAACACTGATTCAAGAATTGGAAGGAGGCAGATGTGAGGGAGACTTAGAAACTCAAACTGCCAAGGAGGGAGCCATGGAAGCAGCTGAACACTCACAGTCTCCCCTTTTCCTTAATAGGACGCATCAGAGGCTTGCTCTGGGGAATTCCATGGATGAGAAGAGTCAGGGGAGCAAAGAACAGACTAATGCTGATGACAGAAAAGTGAGGTGATGAAACAGGAGAAATGGGGAGGCTCCACAGAGCAAAGGAGGGAGCAGAGCACATTCCCAGAGCTCCAGGGATGGGGAGAAGATGCTCAAAGAGGACCACAAGGGAGGCTAGGCTTCCCTTGTGAGCACAGATTGGCAGACCCAGCCATAAGGCAGCATAGAGTTCTCCAAAGCCTCATATCCAGTAAAGGAATCTGACGGGGCATTATCACCCTCTACCTGGCAGGTTAGAATCACAGAGGAAATGTCTTTTGTTTGTCTCCCTGTCTGAGAATGTCACATGCTATCGTGTGTGTGTGTGTGTGTGTGTGTGTGTGTGTGTGTGTGTGTACACCAAGTTGCTCTAGGGACCTGAAAACAGAACCCAGTTGAACAAAGAGGCTGGAACCTAGTCACTGCAACCAACCTAGGCAGCCACAGTGAAACTACCTGGAAGGTGAGCACTCTGTTGAGGAGCATCAGGATTGTCATAAGGACAGCAGGTACCGGGACGGAGTGGCAGTCTGCTTGACTGAAGAGTGCGTTTATCTTGCTTGGAAAAACCTGAGAAGACAAAGGTAATTTTAAGTTTCCCATAAATCCAATAACTCTTGCAAAGCACATTAAAAGTCTCTACTGAACCCTGTGTTCCTAATAGGAAGTCAGATGATAAGGTCAAAAAGAAACTACCAAATTAGACTCTGATGATACTGAACCTCATTACACTACCCTCATTAAAACACAGCTGTAGAAGAGTAGCTGAATGTATTAACAATTAGATGGGTATATTTTACTTTGTGTTTATTTGGTTTTTTTAAAATTGAAATGGGGTCTTACATAGCCTAGGCTAGCCCCAAAGTCACTATGTAGCCAAGGATGACTGTGAATTTCTGATCCACCTGCATCGACCTCCACAAGTTTTGCATCACAGGTGCACTACCATGCCTAGTTTTAGGGTTTTATGTAGCCCAGGGAAATGAGGCCAGAGCTTCTTGCATGCTAGGCAAGCATTCTCCCAACTAAGAAATGCCAGCAGGTTTGGTTTATGTTAAAAGCAGTTAAATCTAGAAGGCAGGAAGGCTGGTCAGGAAGGAGTTTGTGAAGAGTGTGAGAAGCTCACATTTTCAGAGATTGTAAGGTTCTGGTGTGAGTTCACATGAGGCTTTGGTGTCTTAAAACCAGGATGAAACCATAGAATTGAGATCAGGGCGGGGTACCTAAGCTGCAGAAGCCTTGCTGTACAAGAGACTGGGACAAGCAAGCTAAAATGGTCTGGAGAGAAGCAAGAGGAACTGGACATGGAAATGTGAAGATCAGTGAACAGGAAGGACAGTGTCTATGCAAGGCTGTGCTGCTCAGCTCTGATGGAAATGGGCCTGCCATGAGGCTAGGACAGGACAACACTCTCACTGTTCTACTGCAAAACAGTAGGACTGCATTTACCCCTAGCCTGAGACTTGGCAGGGATGTAAGCTGACCATGCTATGGCAAGTGACAAGACCCTTGAAGGGAATTATGGAGCCTGGCTCCTCCCTATTCCTGCTCCATTTTCAGCTACTGGAGAAGCAGGCTGTATCAGATTTGGCCACTGTGAAGGAAATAGCTAACAGCATTATTGAAAACAGTGAATATACTTTCCATAGGGAATTAGAGATCAATAAACTAGTTGTTGAAATGTGAGGAGTTTTCAGGTTGCCCAACCCCAGAAAACAATCTTCCAACTTCCCTTAGCCAAATGGAAACAGATTATTAATCTCTGTTCCGTAACCTGCTGGGGCATCCATCTGGCGCTTCAGCCACTCCTCTGCGGTGAACCTCCTCACACAGCTGTTTTCCACGTGCCAGGATTCGGGCTCTGCAGCGAACACTGCACAGCAGAATCTCTCCACTCTGAGCGCACACACGTATGCACACACGGCTCCGGATTTGTGCACTTCGATGAATTTGCTCGTGTACTTGATCTTCTCCTTCTCCTCACAGAAGTGAGTGACAGGCAGCTGTCTGATGCACTTTTCTATTTCACACTCTAGACGTGCAAGGTCGCTCTTCTCTGCTTCAAAACCAATAATTTGCTTGGTTTTGCCATCCAAACCAATGAACAAATATCCCCCGTCAGTGTTTGCAAATGCAGAAACAGTTTGAGGGAGCATCTCTAAAATCTTTTTCTTAGGAAAAATCTTTTTCTTAGGAGAAATCTTTTTCTTAGGAAAAATCTTTTTCTTAGGGAAAATCTTTTTCTTAGGAACAATCTTTTCCTTAGGAGTCAATTTTACTTCAGCATACTTGGATTTAGTGAAACAGAATGTCTCCTCATAGGCAAGCCAGGCTCTGTTAAATAAGATATGACATTCATTTAGCGTTTCATTACAGGCTGTTTTTCCAGGTGAACTTGGCCTGGCTTTGAAGAACTGCCGTACAGCAGCTGCTTCCAGTTCATCTGTGGATGAGATGCTTCTCTGGTACAAGTTGGTTTTCAAGGTGGTGATCCCTGGACCTTTCTGATTCTGCTTCCATGGCTTCACAAAAATGAAAAAGTAGTCTTCGTGCTGCATGAAGTCTCGGTACTCATCAGGAAATGGCAGGATATCGAGCAAGGATTCATATAAATCCTTTCCTAGTCCATCTCTGGTGAAGCTGTAATCTTGATTTTTAATGTGAGCTTTGACCACGCCCCCTCCAGAATTCAGCAGGGTACACACAGCCTGTAAGATATTTTTGACCTGTTTTCTTTTCAGTTGTTTATCTTTCATTAAATCCCTACTCTTCTCTCCAAGTGTGATTTCTCCTATGTACAGAACCATCTCAGCATAGTCCGTGTCCTGATCGACAGTGATGCTCATTTGGCAGTAATTGTCTCTGCTTCCCAAATGAAATCCTGTCCTGCAAGACAGACAGAGCCAGCGTTACCAGACAACACAACCATTTGAGCTGCTGTGGATGAGCAAGTGAGAAGGTCAGATGCAATGTTTGTTTAGGGACTGTTGGGACAATTTTGAACTGACTACAATAGTGGACACTCACTATATTTTCAAATTTGAGTTTTTGACTGCATACGATCCTCTTCTATTTTAAATTAAGAAACTTCATTGCATATACGCATCCTACATGGCACTCTGTTGTATAAGGAACTGTGAAATATTTTTTGCCTAATATATTTTATATTTTAATGTGTATGAGTTTTTGTCTGCATATATATACATATATATGTATATATATGTATACACACATATGTATATACACATATATATATACACGCACACATATATATGTACGTGTATCACTGAGATGTCAGGTGCCATTGGAGGTCAGAAGAGGTGTAGGATCTGTCGAGGCCGGAGATATGAGTGCTTGTGCACTCCAATGTAGGTGCTGGGAATTGGACCCTGATCTTCTATAGGAGCAACAAGATACCTTACACTGTGAGCCAACACTGCAGCCCTACAAAAAGACATTTACATGCATACTGTACACTGAGCGTTTTCTCCTGTCTAACTTCCTTGCTGTCACTATCCCATCTATTCCCTATGCTCCCTTAGATAAATTCAGCTACACACACACACACACACACACACACACACACACACACACACCATACCACACCACATGGTTTCTCAGATGTCTAATATATACACTCTAGGAACCATATCTGAGAGGAAATGTATGAGATTCGTCATGTTGAGACTGGCTTGGTTCAGTTCATCTGATTCTGTCCTGTGGTATCATCCCTTCCCCCCTTCTTCTTTTCTGGAAGTTGAGGTGACAGTCAGGGCTTGGCATTTATCAGAAAAGCATTCTCCAGGAAGCCCAGCCCAGCCCCTCTCCTGCTTTAATATGGGTGTTCTCCATTCTCATCGCCCTCCTGGTATGGCTTCTCTGTTCTGGAATCCTGATTTTTCTCGTTTCATTCTCTCAGGACCTTTCCCCTGGTCTCGTGAAGTCCCGTTTGAGCACGGTTGAGGAACACTCTGTCAAGGTCTTAGCACTTTCTCCATTTCTTCTTCCTGTCCTGATGCTTCTTTCCAGTTCTTCTCACTATGACAAAACCACCCTGTTTACATACCGTGAATCCTGACATCTTCCTGGCTTGTCATGCCGTCCTCCCTGATGAATACTCCCTGGATCCTTGAGTTGAATAGAGTTCTCTGTGAATGTCTGTGGATTCACATCATTCACCAGCTGTGGGGTGTTTCCAGCCATCTCCCCTTCAGAGAACTTCTCAACTCTTTCTGACTTCAGATTCTGGGGACAGAAACAATTAGTATGTTAGTCTTCATGGCAATGCTCCACACAGCGTTGGATTCTGTGTGTTTTCTTCAGTTCCTTTAAATGCTCCTTAGACTTCAGGGTTTCATTGGTCTTTATCTTTATGGAATCATTTTTCTGCCTAGCAAGTCTGGTATTGAATCTTACTACGTATTTCTTTTAAATTCGGTTAGTGAGGTCACAATTATACCTCCTGTTTGGTTCCTTTCTGTGATATTGAATGACTTCATTTGCTCTCAAAATTGCCTATCCTGGTTTCTATCTATAGTTAGACTAGCCCTCAGAAGCCCAAGCAGGGCAGCTCTGTCTTGCAATAAGACTTCTCCTTCCTTGTTCGACATGACAGACTACAGGAACGGAAGCCCTGCTTCCCACACTTGGACAGTGTATGGTGACATCTGCAGAATCCTAATAAAGGCCCAGAGGGATCTCCAAGAAAAATAATTTTCTCCTGTCTGGAGCAATGTCTTAGCAGTGAAGAGCACTGCCTTCTCTTCCAGAGGACTCCAGTACAATTCCCAGCATGCATATGGTGGCTCACAACCATTTGTAACTCAGATATGTGGTACTAAGACAACCATTCAGGCAAAACACTGATACATACAAAATACATAAGTAAATTTAAAATAATTATGTTAAACACAAATTTCCCATAATGCCTATATATTTGGATTAAGGCTTCCCTCAACCAAGACCCCAGTAGCTTATCTCTGCAGTGGTCAGCAGCAGTACAGAGACTCAGCCCTGCTCAGAGTGTTGGGAATAATTGAGGACTGAGTGCCCCTCTTTAAATGGACCATCAACATGACCTGGCCTCTCAGGTTCAGGGAACATTGTCACAGAGAGCACAGAAAAGAATGTCAGAGCTGAGAGCTGGGGTCTGGGAAAATGTACACATGGTTAAGAAAACGAGGTGCTCTTCCTGAGAACCTAGCTTTGTTTCACCTCACTGACCCGAGAGCTCACTACCATCTGTAACTCCATTTCCAGGAATTAGAGAGCCTCTTCTGGCTTCTGTAGGCACTGTACACATCCCTTTGTACATATACACACACAGAGACAAAACATATGTACGTATAGAATATGAATTAAATCAATCCCCTTTTAAAGAAAGGCTGTAAAATCTGTAGGACGGGAATGAATACTGATACATGCTTTCTTCTTACCATGATGTGGCCACTATGCTCATGGTTCCTGTAGTGTCATTACCTGCCCACTATCAGTCAACAAGGTAATTCAGCATTCCAACAGGCAGCATTAACTGGATTCAGAGGGTCATAATTAATCAATTAATTAACTGGAGAGATCAAATGGGCAGGGGCTAGAAGTGCATTTAGGAAATTGTTCAAGGGAAGGGAAGTGCATGAGAGCAGGATACATTGTTACAAACATGAAATTATCCAAGAATAAATAAAAGATATTCTATTGTGATAAAAAAAATTCCACTGAAGTTACATCACTAGTTGTTTGTCCTAAAGCATCTAGGCCATTCTACAGGATTCACACTTGTACACTCATGTGGGTTATCTTCCTGTTCACAACAGCTGAGTGTGAACAAGCAAAGGGTCCTATCAGCATGTGAGTGGATGAGGAAATCATAGCATGTGCACAGTTAAGCTCCCTGCATGCTCAGCCTGAACTGAGGATTTACTCAGCCATAAGGAAGAACAGAATCCATCACTCCAGGAAAGAGGATGGAGCTGAGGATTACAATGTGTGAAATGATTCAGAAAGATGAATCATGCGTGTTTATTCTCAGATGCAGAATGCAGCTTTTTAAAGGTATTTTAAAAAGTATCAATGAACAATGTGTTTAAGGTATTAATGTATGTGGGAAGGGGAACAGGAGTGGGAGGGGGAAAAGAGAGAGTAAAGTGGAATCCCATGATCAAAGGGCATCTCCTTTCTGATAATGTCATAGTGAAAGCTTAATTCTGTAAAATTAATCTCAATTAGTATTAAAGAGGCTCATGTGAGTGGAAAAACATCACCACCATCAACAAATCATATCTCTCACAGTCTATGGTGTTTCTGTCTGAGGTGTTTTTAACCTTCAGCTTCCTTTGCTACTTTGGCACTAGAGGGCGTTCACATACAAAATGACAGCAAAGACAGCCCTATAAAACAGGGGCAGGAGAGATGTGGGAAAATTTCACTGGCTTGGCCAATATCAAATAAATGCAATGCCTGTCCACTGCTGTGTAGTAACCTGCATTAAACTCATTTGTTTCCTGGAACTGAGTTTACATGAGTCACTGTGACTGTCAGTGCTATCCAGGTAGATACATTCAGGACTCTTTTATGCACTGTAAATTTTTAACTCTACGAACATGTTTAAGGGTGTTTATTGTATTATTGTTCTTAAAAAATGTTCTATTTGTGGCTGGAGAGATGGCTCAGCAGTTAAGAGCATTGACTGCTCTTCTGAAGGTCCTGAGTTCAAATCCCAGCAACCACATGGTGGCTCACAACAATCCATAATGAGATCTGACACCCTCTTCTGGTATGTTTGAAGACAACTACAGTGTACTTAGACATAATAATAAAAAAATATTTAGGCCAGAGCTTGCGGGATCGACTGGAGCGAGCAGAGGTCCTGAATTCAAATTCCCAGCAACCACATGATGGCTCACAACCATCTGTACAGCTACAGTGTACTCATATACTTTAACTAATAAATAAATCTTTAAAATGTTTTCTTTGTATGGATGTTTATCCTTTGTATATGTTTGTGAACCACCTGTGTGCCTGGTGCCTTTGGAATCCAGAAGATGACATTAGAATATCTGATTTGGAGTTAAAAAATGCTTGTGAGCTGCTCTTTGGGTGCTAGAAATAGAACCCATCCAGGTCACATAGACACCAGCCAGAGCTCTGAATTGCTGACTCATCAATCCAGCCTTGTCTGTCTATATATCTTTTCTTTTCTTCTCTTCTCTTCTTTCCTTCCCTTTCCTCTTTTCTCTTTTTTTCCTTTCTTTATTTTTTCTCTCTTTACTAACAGAAATGCTGTGCATTCAGAGTGCAGAATACACCTATGAAATATGTACATATTATGGGATGGTTGAATTAAGTTAAGTGATGTATGATTATATGAAAATGATACAAGTTGGTATTTTTGTGTGAAGAACACAAACACCAACTTCTACAGGTAGGTCTGGTAGTACATCCTATAATCCCACCTACTCAGGAACTACCTTAGGCAAAAAGATCACAAGTTCAAAGCCAGCCTGGAACGCAGAGTGAATTCAAGGCTAGCCTTTGCAAGTTAGCAGATCTCTTTTTCCAAATACCAAGTAACCAGAGGAATGGAGAGAGTTCACAAGCAGAGTACCAGACCAGCACCTCTCTGACTCTAGGTCACAAACATGAATCTAACTTAATAGCTTTCAAAACGAGAACGCACTGTTGTTTGCTGTAGGCACCCCGTTCTGTAAAGGCTGCTTTTAGACGGCACACATTTTATAACCCTTCAGTAACAGCTCCCAACAAGCAAGCCCACTTCCTGCCCACTGCTATTCTAACTTGTCCTCCTATCAAATTAGGTTCTTTAGATTCCTTATGTAACTGACTTCATACAGGCTTTGCCTGTCTTCTGTGCCTGGCTTACTTACATAAAATGTCATTCAGTTTCATGTGTGTGTTCACAAATGACTCTGTCTCCTTCCTTTTAGGTCTCCACATCAGTCTTTGGTGTGCATGTTCTACATCGTCTGTATCTCTTATCCATCTATGTATCTTAGGCTGATTTCATAGTTTGACTTTTTCCGAAATGCAGTAACAGCCAGGGATGCACAGCTATCTCTCTGGTATAATGACGCCATTTCCCTTGGACATATCTAGTAGTGTTTCTCACTTGGCGAGGAGCCACTATGGTTTCCAAAATATCCACTCTAATTCATATTCTTCCAGCCCTGTTTGTGGGGATCCCGTTACTCCACATCTGTGACTACAGGCATCTTTTGTCTTTTTGATAACAGATCTTACGCAGGACGAGGAGCTGGAGAGATGGCTCCATGGTTAAGAGCACCTGCTACTCTTGCAAACGACTCAAGCTACATTTGTGAACATGAAATAAAATTAGTCTTAAGAAGACAGTCATGGGCTGGGCGGTGGTGGTGCTCGCCTTTAATCCCAGTGCTTGGGAGGCAGAGGCAGGCAGATTTCTGGGTTCGAGGCCAGCCTGGTTTACAGAGTGAGTTCCAGGACAGCCAGGTATACACAGAGAAACCCTGTCTCGAAAAAACCAAAAAGAAAAAAAAAAAGACAGTCATGATATTGAAGAGATAGCTCAGTAGTAATGAACACTGTCTGTCTGTCTGTCCAGAGGATGCAGATCCAATTCCCAGCACCCACATGATAGCTCACAGGATCTGTAATTCCAGTTCCAGGCGATCTGTCACCCTCTTATCTATCTCTGTGAGCACCGGGCACACACACAGTGTACATACATACATGCAGAAAAAAACATCCAAGTTAATGAAATAATATTTAAAACATTAGGTAAATCAATCATTGTAACAAGACTGAATCATATTTAGCTGTGCTTCTTGTATCTTCTCAATGGTTAGTAACAATAAGATTTTTGTCAAATGCCTCTTGGCATTTGAAGGGTCCCACTAGACTCTACCTAGCTGTGGATTTTTCAACAGATCAGGATATAGAGCTTTTCATCTATCAACACCTCAACTGTGGGATCTGAAATTTATCCCTTTAGCCCATCTGTAGTTGAATTGTATCTGTAGTATGAGATCTAATTTCATTCTTCTCCATGTAGAGATCTCTCTTCAGTTTCTGCTTTATGGGGTCACATTTCTAAGAGGATGAGGCATCCTTACATGGCCCTGGAGATCTACACAAAGCTCTTCTTCCCCTGCCTCACTAGTTAGGCTTAGACCAGGCATAATTGGCAGTTCACAAGCTACCATAACTAAAATCCATCTCAGTGGAGCTGAGAGTTAAACTCGGGTCTGAGGAACTCTGTTATTGTCCAAGCATAATTAAGCACCCTTCTCTCTTCCCCATCCCACAACCAGAGGAAAGCATTTGCTCTCACCCTAACTCATGAAGCCTGCAAAACTCCAGCAGCCTGCAAAACCACCAAAGAGACAAAGACATTAGAAGGTGTCTCAGGCTTTACAATGGGCTGAGCCCTTAGTCTCCTAGTCATCTCAGGACAATAGACTGGACCTGCCTTTGAAGTGGGGATAGAAAGAAAGTGGGGTTGCAGGATGCTGGCAAGAACCTGGCTCGCTTTACCTTGTCCTGGAATCTGAGCTGCTTGAGGTCCACGGTGTTCGAAAGAGGGAACTTCAGGTTGTGCGTCCTCCTCTAGGGTAGGAGCCCTGCAAGGACGAGATTTCCTTCAGTACGTGAATACAGTTTCTCCTTGATAAATTGTCAATCTTTATGAGTTCTAGCTGTACATTAGGTTTTTTTTCTTTCTGTTGTGTGTTTTGTTGATGTTTTTGTTGTCGTTGTTGTTGTTGTTAATGTTTCTGGGGGGGGGGGTGCTTATGTCCCTTCCTCTCCCTTCCCTCTCTACCCAGTGTTAACTGAATTCTGACCTATAACCATGTTGCCACTTCAGCATCCCACGCAATTGTGCTTATTGGTACATCCCATCACTCTGGTGTCACGTCTAGGACAGAATTCCCTCTGTTAATATTTGACTTAAGATTCTGTGTCTAGCTGGGCGGTGGTAGCACACGCCTTTAATCCCAGCACTTGGGAGGCAGAGGCAGGCGGATTTCTGAGTTCGAGGCCAGCCTGGTCTACAGAGTGAGTTCCAGGACAGCCAGGGCTACACAGAGAAACCCTGTCTCGAAAAACCAAAAAAAAAAAAAAGATTCTGTGTCTAAAATGTTCTTCCGAGTATCATTGCTGAAAGATGCTGGTGTCGAGTTCACGGCTGCTTCGTGAAATGGGTGGGAAGTGCTGGCTTCAGCTCAGACACGGCTCTGCCCTGAGTTGTGGACCTCCCTGAAGTGAATCACTGTACAAAACACACATTAAACTGCCACTGAAGGACTTAGCGTTCCACTGACAGGAAGAGCTACCTTTCCCCCACGGGCAGAGTTCATCATGGTCTGCCATGCTGGCAGAAACCTGAGTAGAAAATTTCACCAGGCCACCACATCTCTCATTTACATTTGCTTGTAATTAATGATCAGCAGCTTCTGTAAACCTCCGGGGGTTGCAGTGTTTTTTAAATCAGAGTTTTGCCTTATATATGCCTGTCCACCACACACCTGCCTTGTCTCAATGGATTTCTGAAGAGAGACTCCCTGGAACTAAGGACAGGGATGCTTGTGACCTGCTACATGGGAACTGGGAACCAAACCCAGGTCCTCTGCAAGAGCAACGAATACTCTGAACCTGCACCATCCTTACAGTCGCTGTAAACTGCTGCTTAACTTCATATTGAGTATTAGTGTAGCAGTGCTTAGTAAGATCACAGTATCTGGGATTAGACAAGGCACCAGGATGGATTACTATAATATATTTGCCGATCAGGGCTCATCCTGACCTGATGCTTGGGAAATCTACTGATTTTTTAAAATTTATTTAAATTTTCTTTTTTATTATTTTTCATTATGGTTTTTGATACATGCTCTTGCTTTGTTGAACCTGCTATGTAGAGAAGGCTGGCCTCTACCTTACAGAGATCCAAGACATCCTGAGTGTAATTAAAGGCAGGTACCATCCCCTCTTGACTAGAGCTGGTGATTTTCATTAATCCTAAGGGTTCTCTCATACAGCTCCTCCAATCTACACATATATGTGGTTAAAGTATTTTTTTTAAAAAAGCTATTAGAATGGGAAATGGGAATCCTGAGAAGATATCTAAAAAATAATTAAATTGCAAAATGTAAGAAATAGAACCCTGAAGAAGAAAAATCTTGTGCTCGTGTATGGGGGTGTGGGGAGTTTAACTCTAGGAATTTAATTCAGACTAAACCATGAGGATGTTCAAGAATTCATGACCAATTGTAGAAGGAGATAATATTATCTAAGACCTGAAAATCATAGGCATGCTAGAGAAGTTTCCAGAAGCTGAATTACTGGGTCAAGAGATAAACTTTATATATAAAGTATTCACCATTAAGTTTTTTTCCCCAGAAACTTTATCTTGGTCCGGTCTCTGGAGGCACACTGGGCACCCCTCAGAAGGCAGGCCTAGAGCTCCATGTCTGTTACAAACTAATACTTTCCCTCCAGGTTGCCCACACCCTCAGATCTGAGCATGGAGAAAGACACAGTCCTAAGATAAGTTCAGAGCAACCATGCGTTCAGATAGGTCCGAGCTGAAGGAAAGCATTTGAACACACTGCTGACAGTTCCAGGCAACATCAGGCTAAAGGAAGAAGTCTTGACTCCCAGGAGATGAACAGCAATGGAGTCAGATCAGCAGGATCACTCAAGTTTACACTGAAAACTGAACACTGGCCTTAGTGTGGTGTAACTGCATGAAACACTCAGGAAGGTGTATGTTCCTGCCTTCGTGATAATTCTACATTGTGCTAGAGCTGATCAATGTGCTTTAGTGCCAGGTACTATCGGTTTCTGCACAGGAGTGCTACCTGGACATGAACCTACATTCCTTAAGGCCCTGCCAGAGATCTTCATGTACACTCAAAAGGCAGCAAGCAGCCAAGGCTGGTGTTGGCCTTGGGAGGCTGATGTAGGTATTGTGAGCTTGAGACATGCAGACCATGTACAGTGAATTGAAGGCCAGCCTGGGGTACACAGCCAGACCCTGTCTGCCTCCCTCCCCTCTAAAATACTAAAACAAAACCCCAACCAGACTTACCTGGATCTAAAGCAGCCTGTAGTGCTGGGAGGGGAGCAGTTTCATTCTTTCCCTTTCAGCCCCACCCATTCAACACCCCCTGAATCAGGCCATGTTCTAAGCCAGCACCCCTGGTTCACTCAGCACATGGAAAGGGGACAGAAATCACATCTCACACCAAAGGGCAAAAGGACAATGCTCGTGTCTCTGGGAAATTTCAAAGTCAATGGTGCTACAGTGGGGTCCCTTTTACAGGAGCTGTGGGCTAGTCTGGGACACTGGCCATCTCAGTTCAAGACCTCAACTACGGAAACTGTTCATACCCAGTACCTTCAGGCATATGGTGTGGACATAGTCCTTACAAACGAGGAAGACACCAGAGCTCATCAATTTCCAAGACTGAAGTAAATCTCAGTGACCTCCCTGTTCCTTGGGTCTACTTTACTAGGTAGTTCCTTTGTCTCAAATTGTAGCAATGACTCTGGGCGAAATCTCTTAGAAGGAAACACAGGGTGCCTGTCAGCTACATCAGGCAGAAAAGGAGAGGACGTTCAGATGCCCTTATTCTGCCCCAAATGCAGGTTGATAAGACAGCACAGTCAGAGGGGACAGGAGCAGAAGGATCTGTTTCTTGAGGAACAAATCAAAATGTAAAACCAAATAACCCAACCCCAGATCGTTCTTTCTCTCCTAGGTTGGAAAGGGAAGTTCTTGCCTTCTGGATTGTAAACTTACACAGAAACATCTTTCTGGCTCTAGAGAACAGGCTGTGCCCTTTCCAGAGTCACGTTTTCACAGCGTTCAACAGGGTCAAGTCTCTAAGAGGATCGGGAACCCAAAAGGGACTCTGGAGATTCACACAAGCCTGCCAAACACATCTCACCCAGACCTGCCTCACACATCTCACCCAGACCTGCCTCTTCCTACCTCACTAGTCAGCCTCAGAACAAGCATCACGAGCTCTCTCGCAGCAAATTTGAGCCCTCCTCCTTCCATCTCAAAGAGGGAAGCCATTTGCTCTCACCTGAAGCTTTCAGAGTCCCAAAGTCCTCAGCAGCCAGTGCTTTGAGAGAATAGCTGTGAAGATGCCAAGGAGCCAAGACTCCTAGAAGGAAAACAGGCGGAGTTAACCGGAGAGGGAAGGGTTGTGCTGGCAACTGCTACCACACATCCTCCCAGAGCCAGTAAGTAGACAGGACCTGACATTGGAGAAAGACAGCAGGGTTGAGTTTGTCACCATGGACCTGGCTCACTTACTCTGTGTCCTGGAAGCTTTATTCTCTGATGCTCGGAGCACTGGTTGGCTTCCAGGTCTTTCCCTTGTCCAGAGAGGCAGGGAAGGTGATTGGAGCTCCACTGAGGAGGGAGAGTAACTGGCGCTGTTGAACCAAGATACAGCCGCGGTATGAATGCTCTGTGAGGTAAAATGGAGAAAGCTTCCCCTTTCTTTCTTAGTTTTATAGCTTAAACTGAGTCATCACTCTGAGACTTTGAGCATTTCGTCACTCCAGGAAGTATAACAGGAAACTTAGATGCTTTGTGCCGTTGTGACTTGAATTGACAACAAGAACAATGAGTTTAAAAAAAAAAATTAAAAGAAGCAAAATTAAAAGAAGCAAATAAAAGTGAAACTCCCTGGAAATCACAGCGCACAGGTGGAAGGAGCAGGTGGGGGTGGGGAGGAGAGTCAGGGAAATTTGCTTATATATAGTAAATCCCTGTATGGAAGTTTTTAAATTTAATTAAAAATGAAATTCCTGTCTCCTTGAAGAAGACCCAGCCTCTCTATCTTTACTAGTCTTCCCAGAGCAGCCTTGGCTCCAGGGCTTCCAAGAGCAGGTGCTGGGAAGGATGGGAGGAAGAGGGTTGGGAGTGTCCTAGGAGAAGGAAGGGGCATGCAGGGAGGACTGTTGCACCAGCACAGGTAGAGGGGACACAAGCACGTACTCACTCACACGAACACACACACACACACACACACACACACACGAACACACACACACACACACATGAACACACACACACACATGCATACATGTACACATACACATACACATGAACACACACACACACGCACACATGAACACACACACAAAGACACACACAGGAACACACAAACACACACTCATA